>JAGDYQ010000236.1:1159470-1297984 GCA_021962125.1 Bulinus truncatus
ATATGTAAGAGCTTATGGGAATATAAGAAGCTTATGGAAATATGTAGGAGCTTATGGGAATGTCTAGGAGCTTATAGGAATATGAAGGAGCTTATAAGAATATGTATGAGCATATGGGATAATTAGGAGCGTATGGGAATATGTAGGAGCTTACATGGGAATAGAAGAAGCTTTTATAAACATGTAGGAGCTTATGGGAATATCTGGGAGCTTATGACACTATCTGGTAGCCTATGGTAATATATGCCAATTTATTCTACTCCCTGTTTAGTATTTGGCGAATAGGACTTTAGGCTTGTGTTTATTTTTAACTACGTAGAGTCAAAATTTTACGCATCAGTAAATTCTTCTCCTCTTTTTTAATATATATTAAACAGACTATAAGCTTCGTATCAATAATCTGCTATACAATGGTCAACTGCCATTTATAAGTAGATTCACATCTTTGTGAATTATCGAAAAAGAGAGATAAGGAAACAGAGGGTCCCAGAGAGAGAGATAGAGAGAGTGAAAGAGAGAGAGAGAGAACGGGAATATATGGGATCTTAATTGAATACAGTGAGTTTATGGGAATATCTGGCAGCTTATGGCGATTTCTGGGAGCTTATGGGGATATGTAGGAGTAGTTTTTAACTAGGTTCTTTTTCAATGGATTTGCTGCTGGGTCCACAACTCTTGTAACTCACTTTGTGATTTTTTTCTCAATTATGTGAGAATGCTCAAAGTTGGTACATGTATAGGTTTTAAAAATTAAAATTAATTAAAATTTTGGAGAATGAAGAAGCGACTTACTGTTAAGAGTTAAGTAATGTTAATATCTATGGGAGAAACTCACCAAGAGATTATAGCATCACAATAAACATGAAGCTATGCACTTGAGTATTAATGCGCGAATTGTTAAGCTTTTCTCAGTATAACCTATAGAGACTTACACAATAAACCATATATAATAATACTCATTTCCAGTGTGCGTTAAATTGAAAGTAAGGAAATGGATCACAACAGATATTCCAGTTGAAAATAAAACTATGAAAGAAATCGGATCTGCCCGAAACCAAAAAATAACCTAGCCTACCGATCAAGCCTCAGGATAACTCTTATGCAAATGTTTTGCAGGTCACAACTCAGTTAAAATATATTTAACGTGTACAAAAGTATAAAGTTAATTGTATGTAAATTTTAAAAAAGCTTTTGAACACATAATGCTATTTATTATAAATGTATATACAACTAACTTTTGAAAATATGTGTAAAAAGAAGGGGCTATTGGACCAGTTTGCATTTAATTCTGAAAATCGATTTCCCTTCATTTCTTAAACATGGCCAGGGGCTAGCATCTCACAATGTAAGTAAAAAAAAAAGATTGTTAGACCCCACCTCCACCCCAAGTGATGCCACTGACTTCTTTTATCTAAACTACATGTCTTGGCTTTGTTTACTATACTAGGTACTTCCCCTTTTTGAAACTACAGGACTTGGCTTTGTTTACTATACTAGGTACTTCCCCTTTTTGAAACTACAGGACTTGGCTTTGTTTACTATACTAGGTACTTCCCCTTTTTGAAACTACAGGACTTGGCTTTGTTTACTATACTAGGTACTTCCCCTTTTTGAAACTACAGGACTTGGCTTTGTTTACTATACTAGGTACTTCCCCTTTTTGAAACTACAGGTCTTGGCTTTGTTTACTATACTAGGTACTTCCCCTTTTTGAAACTACAGGTCTTGGCTTTGTTTACTATACTAGGTACTTCCCCTTTTTGAAACTACAGGTCTTGGCTTTGTTTACTATACTAGGTACTTCCCCTTTTTGAAACTACAGGTCTTGGCTTTGTTTACTATACTAGGTACTTCCCCTTTTTGAAACTACAGGTCTTGGCTTTGTTTACTATACTAGGTACTTCCCCTTTTTGAAACTACATGTCTTGGCTTTGTTTACTATACTAGGTACTTCCCCTTACTGAAAACTACAGGACTTGGCTTTGTTTACTATACTAGGTAGTTCGCCTTCATGAGACCATACTAGGACTTGGCTTTGTTACCACATACTAGGTACTTCCTCTTTTGAAACTACAGGACTTGGCTTTGTTTACCATCACCTAGGTACTTCCTCTTTTTGAAACTACAGGTCTTGGCTTTGTTTACTATACTAGGTACTTCCCCTTTTTGAAACTACATGTCTTGGCTTTGTTTACTATACTAGGTACTTCCCCTTATTGAAACTACAGGCTTGGCTTTGTTTACTATACTAGGTAGTTCGCCTTCATGAGACTACTAGACTCTGGCTTTGTTTACCATACTAGGTACTTCCTCTTTTTGAAACTACAGGACTTGGCTTTGTTTACCATACTAGGTACTTCCTCTTTTGAAACTACAGGTCTTGGCTTTGTTTACTATACTAGGTACTTCCCCTTTTTGAAACTACATGTCTTGGCTTTGTTTACTATACTAGGTACTTCCCCTTATTGAAACTACAGGACTTGTTGTTTACCTATACTAGGTAGTTCGCCTTCTGAGACTCAATAGATCTTGGCTTTTGTTTACTCATACTAGGTACTTCCTCTTTTTGAAACTACGGACTTTGGCTTTGTTTACCATACTAGGTACTTCCTCTTTTGAAACTACAGGTCTTGGCTTTGTTTACTATACTAGGTACTTCCCTTTTGGAAACTACATGTCTTGGCTTTGTTTCTATCTAGGTACTTCCCCTACACTTACTTCTGGGACTTTGGCTTTTTGTTTACTATAACTAGGTAGTTCCCTTCATGAGGACTACTAGACTTTGGCTTTGTTTACCATACTAGGTTGCTCCTCTTTTGAAACTACAGGGTTGGCTTTGCTTGCACATACTAGGTACTTCCTCTTTTTGAAACTAGCAGGTCTTGGCTTTGTTTACTATACTAGGTACTTCCCCTTTTGAAACTACATGTCTTGGCTTTGTTTACTATACTAGGTACTTCCCCTTATTGAAACTACAGACTTCTTTGTTTCTTAACCAAGCAGTAGTTCGCCTTCATGAGACTACTAGACTTTTTTTTACCATACTAGGTACTTCCTCTTTTTGAAACCTACAGGACTTGGCTTGTTTACCATACTAGGTACTTCCTCTTTTGTATTCAGGTCTTGGCTTTGTTTACTTACTAGGTACTTCCCTTTTGAAACTACATGTCTTGGCTTTGTTTACTATACTAGGTACTTCCCCTTATTGAACACAGACTTGGCTTTGTTTACTACTCAGGATTCTTCTGAGACCCTACTTGGCTTTGTTTACCATACTAGGTACTTCTCTTTTGAAACACAGGTCTTGGCTTTGTTTACATATACTAGGTACTTCCCCTTTTTGAAACTACATGTCTTGGCTTTGTTTACTATACTAGGTACTTCCCCTTATTGAAACTACAGGACTTGGCTTTGTTTACTATACTAGGTAGTTCGCCTTCATGAGACTACTAGACTTGGCTTTGTTTACTATACTAGGTACTTCCCCTTTTTGAAACTACATGTCTTGGCTTTGTTTACTATACTAGGTACTTCCCCTTATTGAAACTACATGTCTTGGCTTTGTTTACTATACTAGGTACTTCCCCTTATTGAAACTACATGTCTTGGCTTTGTTTACTATACTAGGTACTTCCCCTTTTTGAAACTACATATCTTGGCTTTGTTTACTATACTAGGTAGTTCCCCTTATTGAAACTACATGTCTTGGCTTTGTTTACTATACTAGGTAGTTCGCCTTCATGAGACTACTGGACTTGGCTTTGTTTACTATACTAGGTACTTCCCCTTTTTGAAACTACAGGTCTTGGCTTTGTTTACTATACTAGGTACTTCCCCTTTTTGAAACTACGTGTCTTGGCTTTGTTTACTATACTAGGTAGTTCGCCTTCATGAGACTACTGGACTTGGCTTTATTTACTATACTAGGTACTTCCCCTTATTGAAACTACAGGACTTGGCTTTGTTTACTATACTAGGTACTTCCCCTTATTGAAACTACAGGACTTGGCTTTGTTTACTCACAGACTTAGAGACCGTATACTATTACCTTAGATGTTGTGATATAAAAGATGTCAAGCAAGTAGGACCAAGACGAATAAAGGTAGACAATGTTATAGACGACAAAAGACTATGTTTCAATTCTCTGCTATACAATGATCAACTGCCATTCACGTCTATGTCAATTATCGAAAAAGAGAGATCAAGAAAAGTGAGAGAGAGAGAGAGACAGAGTAAGAGAGAGAAAGAGAGAAAGAGAGAGAGAGAGAGAGAGAGAGAGAGAGAATTGGAATATATATGAACTAATGGGAATATGTAGGAGCTTATGGTAATATGTAGAAGCTTATGGGAATATTAGGAACTTATGTAAATATGTAGGAGCTCATGGGAATATGTAGGAGTTTATGGGAATATGTAGCAGCTTAAAAGTATACAATGTGATAGACGACAAAATACTAGGTGGGGAGAACACAATGAACTAGTAAAACAGCAAAGGTGGGACGACTCTAGAAGTAGACCGAGTGCTACGTCGGACATTCTGGTATAATAAACAATGACAACCAGGGGGCGCCCCTTAGATATATTAAAAAAGAAAGTAAAATACGGAAGTAGAATGTGACGTTATTAAGTAATTAACGCAATTTAACGCGCAGACGGAAATTAAGAAATCTTACTTGGTTCTGGAGTAAAAAGTTGATGATCAATATTTTGTTTCGTTTTGTTATAATGAAATATATGTGAGTTATCTTCATTGATGTGTGCGAGTTTAGTCCATAATTTTTCGATGAAGATTTAGCTCGGTCAACCATGTGATACCTGGCCAATGACACAATCTTGCGTAATATGTGAGGGTATGCAAAAAGTTAGCCTGCCAGAGCTAAAAGCGAAGCGACAACATTGGTTGCGAGTATGTAGCGTATTGGATGGGGTTATGTAAAGAAGAGAATGCCAATGTTGAGTGTAGGAGAGTGAAGTCATGTTAACTCACTTTAGTTACCATTTAAAAATGGCCTTTTATGTTGTTATCCCCAACAAGTATAAAAAAACTTCTACTTAATCATGTTCACAACAAATTAACTAGCCTCGCCACGATTGCATACATTATGTTTATAAATAGGGAAATCGACTGGAGTTAAAGTCCCAAGAATTACCAATCTTTCAGAAAAAAAAAAAAATAAAATAACAGTAATGGGGCACTAGAATGATTAAGATTACAAGGGGGCACTAGAATGATTAAGATTAAACTGAAGATTTCGTTATATGTATCTACATTACATTTACTTTTAAACTTCATAGCTTTTTACGACTGGTTTAAACAGATTTTGAATCAATTATTTAATGTCACAATTAATTACCAATTTTAATGGAATATTAAAATTTATATGGTAGTACACTTTTATCCATAAGACAAGAGCTGTTGTAGCATATAAATAATATAAACAAATGGTAAAATACCTTAAGTACAAAAAGGTGGATTGATATAGCCATTACAGCCCTCATCACATACACCTGTAACTCTATAACATGACCCGTTGTAGAAATGGCGTATACTACAACCGACAGCGGAGAGCACGTGCTTTTATTTTAACAGTTGTAAAATCAGTCTAGCTTTGAACATCGTAGTATGCGGATACATGTTGTAGTTTGTATCTAGACAGTAGTTATTGTACTCCTTCTGAATTTACCATTATATGTCAGTTCATGTTCATGCAGTTATACTAAATAATTAAATATTATTTCTTTCAATTGGCGTCAATTTATTCTTTTAATGTCGTTCACTATTGTTGAAACATCTACCACAAGTTTAATTCATAGAGATTAAAATAAACCAGTCTTTCATCCTAAACACAGCCAGCCAGTTATCCTAAACACTATAGTACTGCACAACTCTGATATCAACGTAATACAAAATATACCTAGTTTCAAGACTTAGTCTAACTATTGTCATTGTGTATAACTGCCTGCCTGGTTTAAAAAAAAACGTTAATTGTATTTATGTAATATTCCTTGTTTAATTACATTTATCACTTGACTGTCTGAAGTCAAACATGAACCCAACCTCCAACACCTCCCCTTGTTTAGTTACATTTATCACTTGACTGTCTGAAGTCAAACATGAACCCAACCTCCAACACCTCCCCTAGATTTGCTGCCCCAACAAAATATTTATTTCTTACCATCTGACTACTAAAAAAACAAAATTTTATATGATATCATAATCATTATTTTTATACGTATATTAGACCTAGTCGCAATGCGCAGGATATACAAAATATTGCTGTAGAAATTAAGGGTGTATTAATTGGAAAGTTAAATTAAGTTTTGCAAAATGTATTGGCTAAGAATAGAGTTATAAATTTTCTGATACAATAGAGTCAGTAGTGCATACCTCATCGATATCAGGATAGATAATATTTGACGGTTCAAATCTTTGGTAAACAAATGCACCTGGACTAAGTTACAAGGAAGTAAACTGTCAGCCAATGTAAGTCATATAGGTAATGTAACTTTATTTTGAAAAGGGGGAGTAATGTATGCAACCTAACCACACGTAGAGTTGGATAGTACTCTATGCAAACTGACAGCAAATAGAGTAGGGGAGTATTATATGCAACCTGGCGACAAGTAGAGTATGGGAGTACTCTATGCTATCTGTCGCCAAGTAGAGTAGGGGAGTACTCTATGCTATCTGTCGCCAAGTAGAGTAGGGGAGTACTCTATGCAATCTGTCGACAAGTAAAAATAGGGGGGTATTTTATGCAACCTGTCGAGAAGTAGAGTAGGGGAGTACTCTATGCAACCTGGCGACAAGTAGAGTAGGGGAGTATTCTATACAATATGTCGACAAGTAGAGTAGGGGATTACTCTATGCAATCTATCGACAACTAGAGTAGGGGGAGTACTCTAGGCAACCTGGCGACAAGTAGAGTAGGGGAGTACGCTATGCAACCTGTCGACACGTAGAGTAGGGGAGTACTCTATGCAATCTGTCGACAAGTAGAGTAGGAGAGTACTCTATGCAACCTGTCGACAAGTAGAGTAGGGGAGTACTCTTTGCAACCTGTCAACAAGTAGAGTAGGGGAGTACTCTATGCAACCTGGCAATAAGTAGAGTAGGGGAGTACTCTACGCTATGCAATCTGTCTACAAGTAGAGTAGGGATTCTACGCAACCTGGCGACAAGTAGAGTAGGGGGAGTACTGTATGCAACCTGGCGACAAGTACAGTAGGGAGTACTCTATGCAATCTGTCGACAAGTAGAGTAGGGGAGTACTCTATGCAACCTGGCGACAAATGGAGTAGGGGAGTGCTCTATGCAATCTGTCGAAAAGTAGAGTAGGGGAGTACTCTATGCAACCTGGCGACAAGTACAGTAGGGGAGTACTCTATGCAATCTGTCGACAAGTAGAGTAGGGGAGTGTGAATTACTGTCCACATGGTCATCTGGGGGTCGCAATGCGTGCAAAAGTGGACGACCATAATGATTAAAGGGGCTCACCTTTTAGTTTTTGAAATATTCACATTCAAATATCGCGAAAATGTAAATGTCACGCGAACTCGCGACAACCTTTAAAAATTTTAAAAATCATATCTAGGAAAAGTTTTTGACCAATTGGCCTGAAATTTTCAGGAATCACTCAACTTTGAATGTACCACAAGCCATACAAATTTCAGGAAGATCTGAGAGGATCGGGTGAACACCACTGGTTAAGTTGACATGGAATGACCTCTCTCTCTCTCTATATATATATATATATACACACACATACATACATAGGTGCCTTTCAAACGACCATCTACAACAATAATTTTAATAACATTTTAATAAAACAACGCTTTGTTTATTAAAGAATAGTACATGACTTAAATGTTACTTGACTAATTCATTTTATCTTATAAACTACATAATTATTTTAGTATATTACGATCTTCCCGAATCTCAACTCTGGCAAGTTTTATCCATATACACTGTCTCTAGCTATTCGTCACCAAAACCCCACCCCTTTTCTAGCTCCTGGCCAGAACTGGCTTTCTGTTTGACGAAATTTACATTAATTTTCACTACAAAGGTATCACGTGTATACATATAAACACACACACGCTAAAATAGTCAATGTTCGCCAATAGTTTCATATTCACTAATTGTTGCATTCTCGTACTGTGCCGCCATCTGTCGCGCCTTTGAGTCACTTTGACTTGATGTGTTCAAAACGCCTGGAAAAAATTAAAGCAAATGTGTTGGTGATTTGGAGACATTCATTCATAGATATGTTTTCATTTATTTTACCCTGGAGATAGAGACGTCACGTGATCTCGTAATAAACTTCCGTTAAGACCCCGGACTCTAATCTGGCAGGTTGACCTGGCATTTAATATGTCCTCTTCCTATCATTGACAACTCTACTCTAGTAATTAAAGCAGCTAAACAGGCCTAAGCCATTGCCTTTAATAGAGTTTATCTACATCGAGTTAAGCTATTTCGATTAGCCGGAAATCTTTCAAGTACTGGTAAACTCATTCCGAATTGGTCCTATTGTTTTGCCACTAAGTAGCTTTACAGGCTACTTAATGGGTAAGTCTAAAAAATAATAAAATGCGTATATACATAGATCTAACATTTACTGGAATTAGTAAATAACTTATATTGACCATCGTCTGGTGATAGATGTCATGACTCTATAAACTATCAAATAAGTTGGTAGATCACAATAATAGTATAAAAGATGGAACTGCATCTTCAAAGAATAAAAGACAACTATTGTATATTTAAATGTTGTTAATTAACATTAAAAACTGTGAGTGTGTAATTCATCGTTGTAATTAATTTATTTGAAAGTATAGATTATCATATAAAAGAAAGGAACACGTAGAACGCTGAAAATACAGTCAAACTTAATAATCATATCATTGTTTTTAGAATAGAAAAGCATACATTAGCCTTTTTGAATAACAAATAGAAAATACAACTTACTAGGCATCTGTGTTGTTTCATACGAGTGCTGGTATTCATTGTTCTGCTTGAGACCTTCATAGGACTGGAACTTAGTCTCTCGGTGATTTTCATTGGTCTGTCTGCTTCTTGTCTGTGGGGGTTTCCTTCTTCTTCTACAAACGACACCGATCAACAGCTATGACTGTAACAATCAAGAAACCAACAGCGATGCCTATTCCTATGCCAGCTTCAAACGTCATTTCTTTTGGAATTCATTCCTAGAGCAGTTGTAAATAATAGGTTTTCAACAATTTCATTCATAAGCACGCTATCATAAGGGCTTTAATTTATATAGATTTTAAACTTAGAATAAGCTAATTAAATGTATGGTACTGTAATTTTGTTTTTAAATACATTCCAGTTCAAGACGAGGAATTAAAGTCGTGTAAAATTAATATGAATCTAATGTCTTCCAAAAACAAAAATACCTTTCAAAAGTAAATGAAATATATACATGCTTCAGGTCTGTATTCTATTTTTAAAATTTCGGAAATTCCCATAAAGAAATATAAGACGGAACGTTCAAAACCGCATACAAAAAAACAACAACAAACAAGCAACTTATTATTACTTTGTTCACAGAAATGACCGACATATCCAGACTAGACAACTGACACAGTATCCATGATCGCTACAGGTTAAATCTTTGCAACCAGGCGGACAGTGAAATGAACAGTTTTGACCATAAAAACCCTGAAGTGCAATCTGTTTTTAATCATTAGTAGGGCTATAGTTACACTACAATATATACAGATACACAAGTCATTTACAAATCAAAAAGATTACATTTTAAGTATCCAAAGATAAACACAAGTAAAATTTAAATCTGGATTAAAAAAAATAAAACCTTGCACAATGATTGCTACATCTTTTCAATAAAATCCAAATTAGTTATAGACGTTTTATTAAACTAGTGGCACGATTGTCAATTCATGCAGAAACTTTTTAATATTTTATGGACAATTACCAGACGGGCAGACGGAGGAGACAAGCTTTCACAAGTTGCTTCACATAGTCCAGTAAATCTATTACAAACTAGTTGAAGACACTTCGTACTGCAACTGTTGATACAGTTATGTCCCCATTTGGAAACTTTACATTCTAAAAGATGGCATGGATTAAAAATAAATCAGCATATATGAGAGTCAAAATAAACACATGTAACGAATCAATATTTATATTTAAATTTATTTGACATGATATGATTATTGATAATAGTAAAACCTGTATTCTTATGCATACAATTTCTATTGCTATATATTACATTATAAAAAAGAGACAGCATACTATTTTCCCGAAAGTGATAAGGTGCCATACAGATATACTTGTTGCACTGGTTGCTTCTACAAGGTGACTACAGTAGGCCAGTAAAACTTTTCATTTAGCGCAATAGAACCCTATGGCCAGGCATTTCGATAGGTTCTAGCTTTGGTACATTACACTTATTTCACAACTAGTTGAAAAGCCTGCTGAAAGCACTGCTACCTCAGATAATTTAGCTGCCTAATAAGGGTTATAACCGTCATTAACTTTGACGAACTTCCTAAAATTGGATTGTCATCTTGCATTAATCCTGGGGTGCATAGTCACGAATAGTTGAACAGTTAGTATTGATTTAAAATAATAATAATATACAGTGTATATTTTATAATTATAAATTGTCTTAGTGTCCCAAAAGATCTGCATGGCAGATAAAGTAAAATTGATCAGTTTTTGTAACCTCCGACATATGACGTTATAGATAGGTTAGCACAACGGACTGTCATAATTTGCTTCAGCATACCCATTAAAGTACAAGTGCATTCCCCCGACATTAACTGAGCACCACAAATACCTGGAATTTTTCCGTAGTTCTCATTTATGTTCGAACCAATGACACTTACCGATAGTCAAGAACCTTCTCTAATAGGCAATATGTCCCATTAAAACAAATAGTACAAAATGAATACAAACAATGGTTTTCTTCACGTTACCAACAATACAGTCTGGTGGATCCATGAACCCCGTTACATCCTTGAATACAGACTCAGTAAACCTGTCACAGGTATTGTTATAGCAGTTGCTCCTGCAGGTAAACTGACAGTTGGGACCCCAGAGCCCACACATTCTAAAAAAACGTGTGAATTATTCATAAGAAATTATGAAGTTTATTTTTATAAGTATAATATGAATGTGTAATTTAGTTTGGTGACAATATGATAATGAATGTTTACAAGCTTATTTTTTTTTTGTAATTAATGTCTAAAACATACATATGTATGTATGTACATCTATTATATCTTTTAATTATTACATATACTATATGCTACTACAGAGGTATACTAAAATCAAATAATTATTTTAGGATAGATGTTTTGACCCGTTACAATCTGGTGGATTCTATATCGCATACATCGCTATCCCATATTCCTGTTATTCTATTTACATGATTTATTGCACCAACAATTGATACCGCAGCTATTTACACAATTGTTGCCCGCACTTGCCACTTGGACAAATTTCTGAAGTTATTGGTTATAACATACAGTATTATAACTTATAATCAACCATTTAGATTCAAATTTAGAGCCTGTAGCTATGATGTGCCTATAAGGATGAGATGCAATCTCTTAGATCATACAAATTACTAGTGTGGGTTAAATGGTACACTTATTACATCCCCACCTTAACCGATAGTGCGATAACCGCGGAGGCGCTACAGGAGATATAATTTGGAGACTTTAACCATGACCTGAAATATATGCTGGTCATCATCGGAGCTCGAACAGGTGACCCTCATGTTGACAGTGGACTACACGACCATTTGTACCCAGAACATTGAGTATATGTGAACATCAATAAAAATGGAATCTTCCCCCAGATAAGAAATATATTAACCTAGAAGTAAGACAAACTATGATATTGAAGTTGATAAGTTGAGATAATGTGTTGAATGAAGGTTTAGTAAGACTAATACTGAAAAAAAAAATTAAAGCTTACAATTTATAAACGCAGTGGCTACGGTAACATCAAGACAGTTTTTTTCCGGGCTACATCAATAGATATTGCTCCACCCTAACCCTATCCTAACCCTATCCCTAACTAACCTAATCCTAACACTTTTCCTAATCCTAATATGATTGCCGGTACCCGAAAAAAAGATGAGTACTCCCGCTAACCCTAATATAATGGCGATGTTACCGTAGCCACTTCAATTTATAAATTAGAAGACAATTTAGACATTTTAAAACCAATTTTTTTTTTACGTTTTTTGGGTGGAGGAGATTATGAGTTTTGGCTGGTTGAGAAGACAACATCTGCCAAACATGGCATAAATAATACACCCCCTTCTTTCCCCACACAAAATAACGCCCCTGCCTGCCCCCCACCTCCCCCCTCCAAAAAATAAATAAATAAAATTGTTCAATTTCAAGAAAAATAAATGAACAACACGTGATTAATTAAACATATATTAACTTACGTGTTATACACGTTGGGAAATCCATGAACCCCACACAAGCTTTGTCACAAAGACCGGTCACTTTGTCATGAGTTCTCAAAACAACTGCTGCTACAGTGACTTAAACAATTTTTACCAAAATATCCTTCGGCACATGCTAGAAAACAAATAGCATACAAAGATGCGCATATATAGAAGTTGAAAAAGTTACCAGGGACAAGAGAAAATCTTCATTCTAGTGTATTATAAAAATAATTTATTTGTTTTATACAGTGTGTAATTAAGACCAGCAGCGTAATTAAAATATTCGTATTTAGTATTGTACCATTGAAGATACGCTTGTTTTAAAACTACAACCTACCTATAGTACAAACAGGTGCATCGCTGTATCCCAAACATCCTTTGTCACACACACCTGCCAGTCTGTCACACGAATTGTTATAACAATGGCTGCTGCATTTGTTTTGGCAGTTGAATTCATAGTAACCTTCAAGGCACACTGAAATCAATCAGTTATTTTTATATCATTAGAAGAATATTTCAAAACCTTTGCAACAAAAATCATTTAAAAAATATATATAGATTTACTTACACCTTTTTTCTTACTTACTAACAAAAAAAAAAACAACAGCGAAAGCCAACAAGTAAATACAGAAACATTAATGACTAAAAGATATTGGGCGTCCAATAATTAAGATGCAGATATCACCATGAAAACTAAAAAAAAAACTTATAAACTATATTGCACTGGTGGTTACTGTTAGGGGAATTTCTTTTTTTCTTCATTTTACATTTATAATTCTCTCATGTTGAATTCTTTCTCCACTACTCTTTTTTTACTGCCGACAATTTCACTTTACACCTGCTCATTGTAATGTTTTTTTCCTAATTAATTTTTCCAATGTATTATGACGATCAATGCTAATACTTTTGTTTTATAAAGTCTGAATGGGTAATGATTAGGTGCTGGTTATTTTATTTTATCTAAATTAGCAATGATAAGTACCACTCAAGAAGTATAAAGGTAATATATATCTCTATAAATTATGTGTATAATATCAATTCAGTATAATTATTGGTATAATAATTGGTAGGATTAAATGCCAAATAACAATTGGCGAAAATGTAGGCAATTTTTATGTTACGTTACTGGCTGCTGATTTCGATGACATGGTGCTCTGATATTGCGAGTATTGGTTTTAAGATTTTGCGCTATTAAAATAGTATTGTCAAACACAAAGATCTTATCGATTCTATTAATTCCTTACATAAGTTCTGCGTTATTGTTTAGTGCATTCTTTAAATGTTACAAAGAGTTCAAGAAAAAAAAGTCTTCGAAAGTTGATGTATCAATGTACATAAAATCTCATATTAATTAGATTAAACAAATTACCAGTTTTGCATAAAGGTGGATCACTAAATCCGAGACATGATGGACACTGTCCAGTATCTTGATGGCACCAGTTGCTACAACCCTTGGGACACGTTCCATTACATTGTAAACCCCGTTCCTGCTGCACACTCTGAAATAAAATATTTTTTTTTTTTTTTATTTTACTTACTTACATTATTCTCACAACAAATATTCTAAATTAACGTTTAGTATAAAACACATTTTTTTTTAATTTTCATTGGTAAAGCTAAAGACAAATAACCAGAAAATTCCCAGCTCTTACTCATCCATGCATATCCGTATTTACCGACAAACAACGAAATTTAATTTCATTTTAATTTCATTTTTTTAAATGCATACATTTATTTGTACTATTTAGAATTTAGTTCTAAAGCGAATACATTAACAAAACGTGTTGTTGTTTTTCACTTAATAAATTATCAAGATTCAAATATAATGAGGACGGGTGGTCGTGATGTGTACATCGCCCAACTGACGACTGGAGTGCCCTGGGTTCAAACCTCAATGAGAACATTGGGCTTTTTTTAGATCCTGGTGCAAGTCCCCGACTCCACCTACCTTTGAATGGGGATCTGACTTTATGTTTGTAGGATGCTTAATGGGACAAGACTGTGCTAACCATACTATGCCGAGACGGCGGGACTGTGTGCTAACCATACTATGCCGAGACGGCGGGACTGTGTGCTAACCATACCATGCCGAGACGGCGGGACTGTGTGCTAACCATACTATGCCGAGACGGCCGGACTGTGTGCTAAACATACTATGCCGAGACGGCGGGACTGTGTGCTAAACATACTATGCCGAGACGGCGGGACTATGTGCTAAACATACTATGCCGAGACGGCGGGACTGTGTGCTAAACATACTATGCCGAGACGGCGGGACTGTGTGCTAAACATACTATGCCGAGGCGGCGGAATGCGAGCTAACCATACTATGCCGAGACGGCCGGACTGTGCTAAACATACTATGCCGAGGCCGGAATGCGAGCTAACCATACTATGCCGTGACGGCGGGACTGTGTGCTAAACATACTATGCCGAGACGGCGGGACTGTGTGCTAACCATACTATGCCGAGAAGGCGGGACTGTGTGCTAACCATACTATGCCGAGGCGGCCGGATTGCGGAAGCTACCCATACTATGCCGAGACGGCGGGACTGTGAGCTAACCATACTATGCCGAGACGGCGGGACTGTGTGCTAACCATAATATGCCGAGACGGCGGAGACTATGTGCTAACCATACTATGCCGAGGCGGCCGGAATGCGAGCTAACCATACTATGCCGAGACGGCGGGACTGTGCTAACCATACTATGCCGAGGAGGCCGGACTGCGTGCTAACCATACTATGCCGAGACGGCGGGACTGTGTGCTAACCATACTATGCCGAGACGGCGGGACTGCGTGCTAACCATACTATGCCGAGGCGGCCGGACTATGTGCTAACATACTATGCCGAGGCGGCGGGACTGTGTGCTAACCATACTATGCCGAGACGGCGGGACTGTGTGCTAACCATACTATGCCGAGGAGGCCGGAATGCGTGCTAACCATACTATGCCGAGGCGGCCGGACTGTGTGCTAACCATACTATGCCGAGGCGGCCGGACTGTGTGCTAACCATACTATGCCGAGACGGCGGGACTGTGTGCTAACCATACTATGCCGAGACGGCGGGACTGTGTGCTAACCATACTATGCCGAGACGGCGGGACTGTGTGCTAACCATACTATGCCGAGACGGCGGGACTGTGTGCTAACCATACTATGCCGAGGCGGCCGGAATGCGTGCTACCCATACCATGCCGAGACGGCGGGACTGTGTGCTAACCATACTATGCCGAGACGGCGGGATGCGTGCTAACCATACCATGCCGAGGCGGCCGGACTGTGTGCTAACCATACTATGCCGAGACGGCTGGACTGTGTGCTAACCATACCATGCCGAGGCGGCCGGAATGTGTGCTAACCATACTATGCCGAGACGGCGGGACTGTGTGCTAACCATACTATGCCGAGAAGGCAAGACTGTGTGCTAACCATACTATGCCGAGACGGCCGGACTGTGTGCTAACCATACTATGCCGCGGCGGCCGGAGTGCGAGCTAACCATACCATGCCGAGACGGCGGGACTGTGTGCTAACCATACTATGCCGAGACGGCGGGACTGTGTGCTAACCATACCATGCCGAGACGGCGGGACTGTGTGCTAACCATACTATGCCGAGGCGGCGGATTGCGTGCTAACCATACTATGCCGAGACGGCGGGACTGTGTGCTAACCATACTATGCCGAGACGGCCGGACTGTGTGCTAACCATACTATGCCGAGACGGCGGGACTGTGTGCTAACCATACCATGCCGAGACGGCGGGACTGTGTGCTAACCATACTATGCCGAGTTTATAGTGAACAGGTCTACACTTCATCTGCCCCAATGATCCTTACGCGTTAAAGTGAACTTTGAACTACTTTTAAATAAAGCATGCCATAAATTATGCTCATTTAGCTTAACTTTACTTCCGATACGTTTGCAAGTGCATTAACTATTGTTTTAAAATTTTAAAACCTTTCTTTACTTAAATTAATTATAATTAGTCAAATGTTTCGTTTGCTATTTTCGTTGTTGTTTCTTTTTTTTTTTAATTAAAGACTTAAGAAACACATTGTTAAACACAAGGTCCATTAAACACGCACAATAAAATTATTTGCATCCCTTATTCCCACTGCAAACTTTGAAAATTAAAAGTTAGCAAAGAAAGATAACTGCCCTATCCCCTATTTTCACGCATTGTTGATTATTGGGTTGTTTCCTTTTTGGTATGATAAATGTTTGTGACCTGGTTAAAGTAAGGTCAAGCAAGTATTAATATGAATGATGAAATAGTGTCATTAACCCACGCAGTAATCTTCAACTTAGGTTTGGCGTGATTGCCAATGCAATAACTATTGCATTGACTTGTAGTTTGCGGGGATTAATGACGTAACCGTCGGGGTCGGACTGCCTATAACAGGAAAAGGAGACCACAAAGGAGACCATAGAAGACCACGAGAGACAGATGACACACAAGAGACCAGAGAGGGACCGGTAGATACATGTGGAGTAGGTGGATAGTGCAGTGAAGAGTAACGATTGCTAGAGAGTTCATGTAGTGGATTATAAGTTCATACAGAGTAGATACATGTGGAGTAGGTGGACGGAGTTATAGTGAAGAGTAACGATTGCTAGAAGTTCAGTTGTGGATCATAAGTTCATACATATTAGATATGTGGAGTAGGTGGACAGTCAGTGAAGATAACGATTGCTAGAGAGTTCATGTAGTGGATTATAAGTTCATACAGAGTAGATACATATGGAGTAGGTGTAAGTGCAGTGAAGAGTAACGATTGCTAGAGAGTTCGTGTAATGGATTATAAGTTCATACAGAGTAGACACATGTGGAGTAGGTGGACAGTGCAGTGAAGAGTAACGATTGCTAGAGAGTTCATGTAGTGGATTATAAGTTCATACAGAGTAGAACATGTGGAGTAATGTATTCATGGATATTATAGTGAGATGTCATTTATTGGTGAACTCCTAGTTGCTGATCATTTCATTATATTTAAATGTGTGTTCTCATATTGTAAATATCACGTAATAAATTTCTGTTGTTGATTCCCTTATTGTATAAGGAGTTGAGTCGTATTATTAACAATACAACAATAACATTAATATTAGATAAGATATATTCAATTACAAAAGTACCTCCAAACACCTCTACCTCACACAACGTTAAAACGATGAATGATTCTGTAGGCTGTTTCACTGGTGAGATACGTATTTTAAATACATCGTTTCTTTGAGCTTTGGACACAGCATAAACCAACAAAGTTTCCCTCGTGTCTTGATATGTCCACAGGATGGTGTTGTTTACATCCAATGTTTCTAGTTTGAAATTGTTTAGTCGATAGGAGCAGCAATCACCTAAAATTATTTTGAAGAGGAAATGTAATCATTACGCAACTTTTATTTCAAGTCATTTCTTTACATAAACTTTAGTGTTTGTTGCTTGTGTATTTGAATCATTGGAAGACTCCATGCTTCATATGAATAAATATTTCTTGTTAATGTGTACAGTATTCTGATTGGTTTCAAAAGATTAAAGATTTCTTAGGACTAGGATACATGTGTGTATAGTCAGATTAGCTTAGTTTTTGGTTATATTCAAAAGATTAAATTTGGTAACATAATTAAGTCTCTGATAAACATCAACTCGAACTCTTTATTTTTGTTACTCATACCATATGCATTGTTATTGAGACATAATAGTGCTACTTTTATTATTGACATTTGCTATATATTTTGTAATCAATAGCTAATATATTGAGCTGTCTAGCTTCAAAAACTGAGGACAGGTGGTTGTGCGGTAAAGTACTTGACTGTCGACCCTAGAATCTCTCTGGTTTGATCTCCGGTGATGACCAATCTATATTTCAAGCCATGGCCTAAATCCCCGATATATATATATATATCCCGTGTTGCCTCTTTGGCCATTGCACTATAGGGATGGTGAGGGAGAAACACTGGATCCATTAAATTTTGAGTAGTTTATAGGAGAGGGAGAAAGAGAGAGGGAGAGAGAGGGAGGAGATGGAGCGAGGGAGAGAGGGAGAGGGTAAAAGGGAGAGTGAGAGAGAGATGGAGAGAGGGTAAGAGGGGAGGGTGGAGCGAGGGAGATAGATAGAGATGAGGAAGAGAAAGAGGGAGAGGGAGAGAGGGAGAGAGGAGAGAGGAGAGAGAGGAAGAGAGAGAGAGAGAGAGAGAGAGATTTTACCTCTGTTATATAACACAAATCTATGTACAGATTTGACAGAGTCCAATGTTAGAGTCCAGCTTGGGTTAGTATCTGTTATATCTGTTTGAGTACAGGTGCCTTGAGAAAACGAACTGTTACTGTTGCCATCAACAGCAAGAGAAGATTCCGAAGGTGACTGAGTACTTGTCTGCACTGATGTTTGTCTTAAGGCCACATTTCTGACCTGTGTGATTGTTGTGGTTAATAACACAATTAAAAAAAAAAAGAAATAAATAATAAATACAACAAAGCTCCAATACATAAAAAGGTTTTTTAAAGCAAAAATTAAATGTTCTATCAAGTTAATGTGTGGTAAGAAGACGAATTTGAGTATGGAAATAAAAAATAAAATAAGTGTAAACACTACATGGCCGACCACAAAACATACACACACATTATGAAATAAAATACATATTTTTGCAAATAGTAAATAGTCATGCAGATTACCCTAGGTAACAACATTTTTGCTACTTGGGATCTATTAAGTGCACTAACACCATTTTGACCTGCTGATTCCAAATATGTCATTGAAAATTGTGTACCACGTCTGGTTATAAAGTTATGTTAACATGTTGATTTACCATTACAATTCTACATTTCAATACAATAACTACAATTGACATGACAATTGAACAGAAGAAGCAACCATACAATACCATATGTACAAACATCCTCAGGTAATCCTAATACAATACATATTGAAGTCAGAAATAATTAGATAATGTTGCTTTTTTTGTTATCAGTGCCACACTCTCGCTGTCATACCTCCCATATATCTGTTTTCCATTGTTGTTATTTCTTGGTGAAAACGTTTAAATTGTTGGTCGCTGGACTGCACCTAATTGGTTGGGAAAAAACTGAGATGGGAGTGCAGAAAGTGATTTTTTTTGTATCTTTGATGGTGCAAGAGTGGTCTTGAATTTCTCTTGAAAAGAAGCAAAGCCACCCGAATTCTTGTCCAGAGCCTTCACAAAATGTTTTGAACAGTACAAGCTATATGTGAAGAGGAGGAAGCTGTATTTTGGTAGGATCAACATGAGACTCATGTTGTACATTGTATCTGCCAGGTACATGATCAGTTCTTGCTGGCCAGTCTTTAACTGTGTAATGATTTTCGTCATCACCGCTGTTCCACAGACATAGATAGCACATGTACCTTGAGTATCTTAGCTGTAATCCAAGAAATACAAGGCAAACTGGAGGCAATTTCTGTTACTTATTTATATAATTTATGTTACTTATTTATATGTTCATGTCAGAGCAATATATATTACTGCCAGTGCTACTGTGACAATGAAAGAAGTTATTAAGTTCTGGCATAAGACTCCGCAAAGAATGCCACATAATTGCCAAGATAAAGGATCTCCATTCAGCATTGAATGGAATAAGAAAAAATGTATCACGCAGAAAATATACTCAGAAGGAGAAGGAGCACCAAATTACTGACAGTTTGACTGATTTATTTGATGTTGCATATGATGAAGCTAAGATGCAGATACCTGAAGACATAAAATTTCTTGAAGCACAAAAGAGAGAAAAGGAGCCATGGTTGCATGGGTCCAGTTGATATGGTGCTAACTCGGAAAGTACAAAGCTCTCATAAAAAGCGCTTAGAGCAAGAATATCGTAAGAAAAAGGAGGCTAAGCGGATGCAACATGAGGCAAGGAAGATGGAGTTTAGTGTCAGCAATGACAGTGACACATAGGCTAAAAGCACCGATGGTTGTGATCCCGATGATCCTGTTGAACTCCCCGAACCACCTGAAGTGTCTACTAAACCAGTGAGGATCGTCCGATCCACCAATATTGTGAGTCCAGGTTTGGCAGCTGCATTAGACAGAAGTAAAGTCAGTGACAGGAACGCAGTTTACATAATTACAACAGCAGCAGAATCACTTGGCCACAGTACTGCAGCCCTGGCTATTAACAAGGAATCAGTCAGACGTAGTCAACGTAAACATCGTGAAGCAGCAGCTACATATATTCATGCATCGTTTCATCCAAACTGTTAATTAACTTCGCACTGGAATGGAAAAATCTTGCCAGCATTAATATCAAAAGAGTTAGTTGATCGTCTTGCGTTTCTGGTATCCGGTTATAGTACAAGGAAGTTGCTGGGAGTACCAACATTGCCAAATGGAACTTGAGAGGCCGAGGCAACTGCCGTGTTTAATCTTTTTCAAGAATGGAACATTGTTGATAACATCAAGTTCATGTGTTTCGACACTACGGCCTGTAACACTGGCATAAATGCAGGTGCATGCATTCTTCTGGAGAAGAAACTTGGCAGAGAATTAATCAGCTTAGCATGCAGGCGCCACATAATGGAATTCAAAGTTCCAAAGGTGTTTGATCTAGTGGACCAAATATCAAGTTATTCCAGGGATTTCTTGAATGTTCAGGCTTAATTGTCACATCGATGTATGCAAGTGGAATGGATGTAGATTATATTACAGTGGTTCTCGATCCGGTTCGGGATGAACTCATTCACTTCATTCAGCATCAGCTAACTGTATTTCAGCCCATATATGATTATCGTCAGCTTCTGCAACTATCACTTCTTTTCTAAGTGCAGCTTGTGGTGCAGATGAAAAGATTCTGGCTCCATGAGCTTATCACCGGCCCGGTGGATGGCAAAACTGATTTTACAGCCGTAAGATTTCATTTTGCGTCCTCACTTCCAACTTACTGCACGTGAATTGGCAAAAAACTGGGTCACTTCAACACCTTCATACTTAAATTCTACATGAATTCGTGGTTTACATTACCAGCTGATACATCTATTCCCCGTAGAGATTTGCAGCTACTTCAACAATTGGAGAGCTACAAAGAATCAAATGACACCGTTGCCAAAGCAGCAATTAAATCATTCTCTGGACACTTGTTATACTTGAGTAAAATTCTGGTAGGTTCTGCATTTTTTGACAATGATGTTTCATCTGTAATGAAGTTAGTCATGGTTGCAGTACTTAACAAGATAACAACAGATCATCCTCGCAGAATAGCCTTCTGTCCAACATGTACAACAAAATAAACTTTCTGATTTTGTATCGCAACACACAAGGAAAATTTTCGCAGCTTTGAACATACAACAAGATTTTCTGACCACGAAATCGAGACATATGGGTCACTGATAACAATTGCATTATTGGCCAGAAGAAAGTTGCGAGTTTGAAAGTCGCAGCCGAGCGTGGAATGGCCCTGAGTCAAGCATTCAATGGAGTACTAACCAATCCAGAGTAACAGAAACAGTTTTTTTACAAGTAGTAAGAAACACCGTTGTGACTTTCCTAATGCTAACAAGTCCACCCTAACTGTCCCAGCCGCAGCTAGAATATCATTACTTGGACTTGAAGACATGTAATTAGTGAATAGTGATCTTTCAGTCTGAACTATGTTGAATTAACTCTTTATGTTTATTAGCTGAAGGTTGTTATTACCATATGGTAATGTCGAGAAATACTGATTATTGCAAAATTTAGACACTGTTGAGCTACCAATAAATATTATCAGAATACATTCAAATTTTGCCAATTTTATTCTCATAACATTACTAACACATTTTGGGGGTAGCAGGATATTAAACTCATACATTTCTTTTTGAGTTGCACCTAATATATATATATATATATATATATATATATATATATATATATATATATATATATATATGCATATATAGAAAGGGGGAGAGAGAGAGAGAGAGAGAGAGAGAGAGAGAGAGAGACGTTCAGTAATTAATACATACTTATATTTTGAAAACAAAATAAAATGCTTATATTAATTTATAATGAAAAAGCGCACCTCCATTCATATACAAGGAACACACATATTTCACACCACTTCCAGAAACTATAACCTGTTGAATAGTATCATTGACGTCACATCTGAAGTCTATAGTTGTGTCATCAATGACTGAAATCAGTGGCTCACAGTTTAACGTTTGACTGCTAGCAGTGGTTGTTGTTATTCTAAATTCTAATTTGGCAGCTGTAAAACAGAGAAAGGGGAAACATGAAAACGAGTTTTAAATTAGTAGGCCTAAATGTTAATTAGTAATTTATTATTGCTATACATCTATTATATACATCTTTTAAAGAAAAAAAAAAAGATTATATCACATTGAAAGTCATCTAAATAAATGTGATATTTATCACTGAAAATGCATTACGACTTATGAAAGATAAATGGTTGGAAATTAGTTAGTTGGATGATTATTCAGAATCGTTACTAAAAAGAATCGGATTTGGATATTCACCAAAATTTCAATTCCATTTCGATATCTGACGTCATTTGTTTACATCATCAAACACTTACAGGGTATTCACACACTCTAGGGTAGGAAAACAGGCTCGTAGCGTGCTGCTTGGCAGTGGGCCGGCCCCTCCTGCGTTTTGTCCGGGCCCCCTCTGCTTGTTTGCTCTACTTAGTAAAAATGTATTTCCTTATCCCCCCTGCATTTGCCTGGCCCCTGCTGTAGAATGACTGGCACATGCTGTAGAAACCCTGGACCCTGCTATATAAAGCCTGGCCCCTGCTTTAGAATGCTTGGCCCCTGTGGGGCTGTAGGAAAGACGTGCACGCTATAGGATAGAATGAGGCCATAGATAGAACTAAAATATATGACTACACTTGACGTACGTAAGCTGTAATACAAATGAGAGAGAGACAGAGAGAGAGAGAGAGAGGGGGAACTGGAGTGAGGATTGAAGAGAGAAAGACTTGAAGAGATGAAGAGTGAGATGAGTGGATAGAGACAATATAGGAGGGTTTTCAGGTCATGTCTTCATGGCTGAAGTCCCCTCTTTATGAGTGAGAGATATACAGGGAGAGAGGGATGGATAGAGGAATGGATGTATAGATATTGAGAGACATAGAGGCATAGAGGCAGGAATGGAGTCAGAGATATAGAGATAGGAAGTAATAGAGGAATGACAAAAGAAACAAAGAGAAAGGCATAGAGAAATGAATGGAGAAAGGAATGGAATGGAGAAATGAACGGATAAATGAATGGAGGGTAAGACATATAGAGAGGAAAGACGAGAAGAATGAAAAGAGAGACATAGATAGATGAAGGGAAAGGATGGTTCGATCTCCGCTGAGCACTCATATATTTTCAGTCCATGGCTAAAGTCCTGCTCGACGGTCATTGTACTAGCGGCTACGGTGGGGTAAAAGAAGGCCACCATAAAAAGCCGCCCCATTAGTGGTTAATTGGACCTAAGAGATTTATCTCATCCATTTATGGACTTCACACACACACACACACACAGAAAGAGCTAGAGAGAACGAAGGAGGGAGAGAGAGAATGAAGGGATACCTATAGAGAGGGAATGAGAAAGACATAGAAAGAGATACCATGAAAGACGTCCTACTACCGAGATCCAAGTTCATGACTCAATATTTTACAAACACCATTGTCAATTCAGTTAGGTGCACAACTTCTAGCGTGTGAACTGCAAGTGAAATATACAAACTATTCTCTTACTGGAGGGTTTCACTTTGACTCTCATCCATGTAAATGGATACGATGTGTTCCAAGATATCTTAATTGATTGAAGACTTTGATCAACATTACAGGTGACGTCATCACCATCATTCAGCCATGTTGACGTCGTCTGTGACGGTGTTGTGGCCACTGTGACTCCACGTGAGGCTGTTAAGTCCTCTTTTTTGAAAAAAAAAATTACGAGTAAGAAAACATATTGTTGCACAAAGTAAAACATTTATCTATTACTATAACAAGTACGGTATTCTGTATTTAAAGTTAATGAATCTCACACATAGTATTTATAAAATAATCTTTGTATTTACTTTATTTAATGTGTAACTAAATGATTTCGGTCAAACGGACTCACGGTACTGGCATTTTAGTCCAAACCACCCAGAAGCACATTTCGTTGAGCACTGACCATTTACGTCACACTGACCACTTGTGTCACAATGACATTTGTATTGACAGTTTGGACCGAACCATCCAAGAGTACAGGCAGCTTCGAACATACAAATATTAAACAAATAATATCCATTACCACCTTTATTAATATCGTAATACTGCGTAACCCTAGTTAAAAATTCTTACATACATTGTTCAAACGGTCTTTTTTTGCTTTAGCCGTGCACGTTTGGTGGACGGGTGATGTAGACGTTCGACTGTCGACCGGAGGGTGCCGAGTTCGAATCTTAGTGAGAAACTTGGAATTTTTTAGGTTCCAGTGTGTCCTCCAGTCCACCCAGCTTTAAATAGGTACCTGACAGTTTGGGAAGTAAAGGTAGCTTGGCTTTGCGCTTACCACACAACCCATTTATATGCCGAGGTAAATGAAACAGATGAACTCTATACATCATCTGCTCCCATGAACATGTAGGGGAATAAGGGACCTTTTTTGTACGTATAAGTTTACTCCAATATTCTCAACCTGGTGCAGCACGTACCTCCGACAAACTCTTTGTGTACATCTTGGTGTTTGAATACCAAAATAAGTCCACTTTGATTCAGTATACGCCACTAAATGAGTCCTGTTTGATTCAGTAAACGTCAATAAATGAGTCATGTTTGATTCAGTAAACGTCTATAAATGAGTCCTGTTTGATTCATTGCGCGTCACTAAATGAGTTATGTTTGATTCATTACGCGTCACTAAATGAGTCCTACCTGTTTCAGTATACATCACTAAATGAGTCCTGTTTGGTTCATTACGCGTCACTAAATGAGTCCTACCTGACTGAGTACTAGTGTCATACGGACACAAGCCTTCCCCTGGGTGACAGGTATCTGTACAGTCCGTTGGACAGTGACTTTTACATTCTAGACCCCAGTAGCCGGGCAGGCAGTCTATTGGATTTATAAACACCATATCAATATTTGAGTGATATAACTACAGCGCTATATTTAGTTACATATTTTGTATCCCAAGAGCGTGAAATGTATTCTAAACATGTAATACAATATTTTATGGCCAATAATTAAGCATGCTTTTTTTCATATAAAACATATTCAAATTATAGTTAAGTATAACATGTTCTATACTTTACAAAGTTTAAAAAGAAAATAAAATCTTAAGAAAATGACTAAAGATGATTGATTAATAGTAAATATTAACCATTAATCTGACTTTATATTTTTATTACGATATTTGATAGGAAAAATGAGATGTTTATCTCTTAGAATATATATATATATATATATATATATATATATATATATATATATATATATATATATATATATAACCTCTTATTTGACGCTTTAGAATTTGCCCTTCTTTTAACCCAACCATAGCCAATAGTGCAATAGTCATGGAGGCACCACGAGAGACTCATGAGACTGACTAGGACTCCCCAGGAGTCGAACCCATAACCCAGATCATGCAGGCAGTTCATGCGTTGAAGATTCAGCTCCCTATCAAAGAGCCACACCGTCACTCATCAGTTAAATTCTTTAACAATTCAATTTTTTTTTCACGTATAACTTCGATTAAAAATTAAGATATTATATACACAAATACAATAAAGAAAATATTGAGAACATTATCCTCACCTCCGTAAGTTTCAACTTCACTAAGTGTCAAAAAAGGTACTGACTGATTTTGTGCTATATGTTTCTGACTAATTTTACACCAACTATAGCTGTGCCCACTTATATATATCACCGTGTAAACCAACTGTGTTTTACTGATTATCATTGTATTCAAACACGACTATATCGTTTATATCTGTGGCTTGTAGTTGAAAGTATTGTAGTCTTGATGACACTGCATCAACTTTAATGAATAATTGATTTTTTTTTTGTGGTCGTTGTTAAACGCATTTGAAAAAGTATATATGTCTAATAGGAAGGGTCGGTGGCCGAATGGCTGAGGGCACTGCGCCATTTGACTTTCATCTAGAAAGTCACTGGCTCGATCTCACTAAGATCTATATTTACATATATTTACATATAGTTACATATATTTACATATATTTACATATTTTGGCTATATTTACATATAGAGATCAGTGTTCGATCTTTCGTTTAGAACTTTGGAAACTATTCCAGGTATTTGTGACAATGGGTTAAAAGTTCTTTAGATCCACCCAGCTATAAATTAGTGCCAGAATTAAGTTAGGTAATTATAGCTCAGCTGGGCGTTTTGGTAATTATATAGTCACTTTGACTGTCATGGTTACAGAAACAGATGAATTAGACACCTAACCTGCCTCGACAGCCCTTTAAGGCTAAGAAATTTTTTATTAGTTAATTTACTATGTCTACTATTTGTATATATTGTATGAAGACTTTCTATTTACTTCTATTGTATATAACAAACTTTCGGACGCTGTATAATTGGTCATAGGTCACTTCCCATCTTGGCCATTTGTCAATAATGTCGGTATGTGAACATTGTCCGAAAATGCAAGAATTCGGAACAATGCCATCCACAGCAAACTTGGACTCAAACATTTTATTATTTTCTAAGGTAGAAGTTTGGTTAGTCTGTTGTAGAAAAGCAACATTTCTACCTGGAATATTCAAGTATAAGTATGGTTAGAAATAATTAATATATATCGTATATAATATCCCAATCCACACGGCATCCTTATTAAAACAGTGTACATAATAAATCTGACAAATAGCATTCAAAAAAATAGTACTGAAAGATTCTTTAAAAAATATATATTTTATTAAAGGTCAAAACATTGCTAAAGTGTAAACATTGCTAAAGTGTGTAACTCAGTTAATGTCGTTTTGTTTTGGTTTTTGTCACAGACTAGAATACACTATTTACCATCAGTAACATGCCTGGAACACAAGCAAAGATAATTAGTAAAGACTATTGGCTATTTACCTCCGCTAACATACAAGGAACACAGAGAACCAACTAGTTGACCGTCCAATTTCAATTGAGTGAAAGCCATTCTGACATCACAGTGAATGTCTAAAGTGTAGGAATCAATCATAAACAATCGTGGGCTGTCACATCTTACACTAGATGATTGAAATGAATGACTGGCACTTTGTGTAAAACTCAGTGTTATGTTCACGAGATTAGCTAAAATTGACGAAAAAAAATATTTTTAAAATTTCGTTTTATTGCAAATGTGTTTTAAATTATAAAAATATCAAAGCTTTCATTAAGCCAGACACAATGCTTTGAATATGTTTTCATTTATTTTTACTAAAAGCAATCATTTTTACAATGGATTGAGATATATAAATCTTGGTAAATAATTCATTTTCACTGATAATTAAAATAATTTAATTTCTAACATTTTTCAAATCTGCTATAAGCGAAATGCCAATTTATGATTACAAAAAAAAAATCGAAAATATATTTTCCTTTTTTTTAACAGCTTCTTTTTAATAAAATTTTAATCTTAAAAAAAATAATACATATGAAATATATAATATTCTAATTATAAAAAATGCGTTTTGAAGAATACTTGCTTATGTTATCTTTAATTAATCTTATTAGAAAAAAATTATAATGCGGTGTGCATTCGGTGGATTGTTTTTTTTAAAGAAGACCTCTGCCTAATTTTTCATCAAATGTCACCCTCTTAAATAATGTCCTTATAATATTAATTTTATCTTGAAATGTAAACATCGACATAATAACCAATTGCCTTATTTACTAATCCAATGTTCAGACATGTTTTTATGCAAACCCTACTGAGGCAGTTATTTATAAACTAGTGACTCACCACTCGGTTGTGTGTCTACTTGAAATCACTTAATTACCTGTATTAATAGAAGTTATTCTTATCCAGGTAAATGGCTGTGGTTTGTCCCAGGTAAGAATCAACGTCTGTAAAGTTGAATCTGGGTTACATGTGTTGTCAAGAGTGTCAGTCAACCATGACTGTGCCGAAGATGGACTAAAACTGGCAATCTGCTAGGTCTTCTGTTATTATGTTTTTTAAAGATTCATTGAATGCATACCATTTTGGCTTACTGTTGAATACGTTAATTATCATGTTTGATTACTTTTGAATGCATTAATTATTTTACTGTTGAGTACGTTAATATCATGATTGCTTAATCTTGATATCCCTTAACGATACAAGTAAATCTTAAAAACAAATAATTTCATTGTAAGGAATTCATACAAACAGTTAATTAATGAACGCTGGCTTGGTTTGATCATGTTTTCGCGCCACAATACATTACTAAAAAAAATAATAATATTGCAGTGTGCCTTGTATGGGACACAAGGGGTATGCGGGAGGGGTTCGGGGATGGGTTGGGGGTTACCAGAAATAACTAGACTTTAAACACTAAAAAACTGATAGGCATGCATATTTTGACTCTAATAAAAAAAAACAGAGAAATACAAAAAAAATCTATCCGTTGATTGCATCCCCTGAGGTCATCATAACAACAAAACTTGTTAAGACGACAATGAGCTGATACATTCGTTACGACTAATCTAATACATTGTGTCTACAACTAAACAACTTCAATACACCATTTGGATATGGCTTGCTGAACTTACTGTACTGGCATTTTGAACCGAACCATCCGACGTCACAGTATGTGGAATTCCCGATGCAGTCTCCATTGTTATCACACAAATCCAAGCAGTGACATTTAAACTGAAATCTTGAGCCAAATAAAAGTGTCCGGTAGAAGTCTGAAAATATAATGCACATTAAATTTTTTATAAAATTTATTTTTATTGAAAATACGAATGCTGTAAATATATATCAGAATATTAAACTTAACTTTTATAAAATGTAAAAAATTGTAAATGTATATAGGCCTATGTATTTACATATAGTTAAGTTCACTTAAACCTAGAGGGTCATCGGGGTAGACGAAGTGTAGAATTCATATGTTTCTGTAACATCGGCATATAAAGGTATTGTGTGGTTAGCATAACGCCCAGCCGCCTTTACTTCCCCGACCTAAGTCATGTACCCTTTTAAAGCTGGGTGGACGTGGGGGGGGGGGTTAAACGAATTATCACTCGACCTGGGAAAATTCCCGAGGACTCAGTAGAGAATTTACACCACTCGGTCATCCGTCCTAACATATACACTACCAGTGATTAACGTAAAAGTGATACAATAACAGTTTATTAGTCATCATACACAACAGTCTTACTATTTTTTTTTATAAAACTACAATGATATATCTACCAATACTATCATACTTTTTTTTGTAAAACAACAAAAATGTTATTAAACATCTGCCACAATTTCCCTTCACATCTATTGTAATGATTGTCTTACAGTAACAAAAAAAAATCATGCAGCTGACAATTCAAGTAAAGTTGTGTTTGATTTTGTGTTATATAAAAGTTATGTTTAACTTTACTGCGGCCAACTGACCTAATATACTTGAAACATTGCGTAAAAATAGAAAATGTAAACGATAAACTAGTTCTTGTATCGAAGTTCTTGGCACGTTCTTTGATCAGTAATGGATTTGCAAGCTGAAATATTTTAAAACAACTTACCGCCACAATGTACTATCATGAACATAAGAATTGAAAACTTTAGAAGCATCTCTGTTTTACAATAACTTTATTTGCGTTTTAAACATGTGTTTATGTATATGTACACTTATATAACAGAAAGCCAAATTCAAACACGGAAGTTATATGCAGTCTATACTGGTAATTGACATAAGATATTTTCTTTATTACTTACAGCTAGGAAAAAAATTCATAAACGCTTTTTTTAGAGTGTGTTATTTTGTGTTTATGTTTTCTTAGCTCACAATGTTGTGTGAATATCGTATTTTATTAACTCTAAAAATAATCGTGATTTGCCTTCCGATTTTACAATATATATATATATATATATATATATATATATATATATATATATATATATAACTTATTTCTTTCTTTGGCTCTCCAGCCCATTTAGGGCCCTAGCCTGCCATTCTACTTTTCTCCACTTTTCCCGATCCATTGTCTTCTTCCTCCACTATCTCACTCCTAAGGCTTGAAGGTCTTTCTCTACTTCCTCTGACCATCTGCTTCTTGGTCTGCGTTTAATCTACTTGATCAGTCTATAGAAAAAATTTAAACTGCTCTATGAATAATGCTTGTTTTATAACATATAATTACATTTCACTATAATTAATGTGTATGTTTTTTTTTTTATCAAACTTGGCATGGAACACACTTGACTACTTAAAGAAATTAGTAAAAAAATATATCATTGCTACCAATATATGTAAAATATGTACGTATGAGAAGTCCTTGTAAGAAGAAATTTCTTACATCATATGGCTGAGGTCCCCATATTTTATTCGCCGCGGACAGGTCAACGTTTGATAGGGTTTTACATTGCCGCCTACAGCTGTTCAGCTCTCGTCCATAGAACGTCTAAGTAAATAAAAAGCAAATAAATGTATGTTTCGTGGGCGGCCCATTACCGTATGATCCACTTACCGGTACCAGTCGGTGGCTCGGGGGTTGAGTACCACTGTCTTATGGGAGTGTTTTGATTCATGAAGTGGAAAGGCATTGGAGGACCCAATGTAGATTTTGCGTCGACTTTAGCCAATAATTGAAATTCCTAATCCGTTGGTCCTCAACAGAGATCGAACCAGGGACCATCACGTCGACCGTTGACCGCTTTACCACATGACCACTCACTCAGGCTCATAATATGTATTTGGTGAACAATAATCATGTTAAAGTAATTTAATTATTTCGTCAAATGACCTACATCAAACTATGTCACTTGAATGTGGCGAATAATAAAAACCTGAAATTAATGATTTATTAGGTTGAAATATATTTGTATACAGTCATCTTTGAAAAATCACATAAAGAAGCACATACAGCTAATGTATTACAATCATTTATAGACAGATGCATGCTACGTTTGAAAAAACAGATTCAATTACATTAAACACAACAAAATCAAAAAGTGGAAAGGATAACTGTTTGACTTTCTTAACAATTAATGTTAAGCTAATCATATTCAATTCGTTAAAATATGTTTTGCTATTTATTTACTAGTTACTAATTTTAAGTCTTTTTTTTACCCTGAATAGTCTTTTTTATAATCTCTTGTTGAAATCTAGTCTTAGCAGTCCGATTTGTTGATCACAAACACAGATTAGAACACAATTCTTATTTACTTCCTAGTTGAGCTTTCAAATTTATATTTATTTCTAAGCAGTAAAAAAGTTTTTGAGCACATAATCTGTATAACAATTGGAAGCAGAAAAAACAACACAATGTTGCATATAGTCATTAAATGTATTGTATTGATAGTTTACTATAACGGCGACATTACAATAGGTTAGTACATGAAATGTACCTTGCATTTATTAGTCTAGTTAGTTCATTATAGTGTGTATAGTAGACTATTATCAGTGCTATTATATCTACATACGTTTTATTTTGAGTTTAAACATATAGCTGATTTTATTTATACCGATAATATTATCATCTTATAAAAAAGGTTTGACTGTCATCCTATAGAAATGTTTACCGTCATCCTATAGAAAGATTTTACTGTCATCCCATAGAAAGGTTTAATTGTCATCCTATAGAAAGATTTTACTGTCATCCTATAGAAAGGTTTAATTGTCATCCTATAGAAAGGTTTTACTGTCATAGTAAAAAAAAAGGCATTACTTTCATCCAAAGAAATGTTTTATTGTCATCCTATATTGGTTTTGTTAGTTTGAATTTTTTTTTTTTAATTATAACTTTTTGCCAATGCCGAGTTTTTCTTTTGTGTATGAACAGATCATACAAAATCCATGATAATAACACATTACAAAATGTAATTAAAATTGTAACAAATTCTTATAATATTGAAAACAGAATTTTATTCTGGCATAATAAAATCAGTCGAATAGTATTTCTAAATAGAAAGAGTATAAACATTGGTTTAAAGATTATACATTCTTTTTTTGGAATTTTACCTGTGCAACGAGTTTGTACAGCAGCTGACATCAAAGAGACGATTCGACATGTGCAGTGACTTGAGTTTAAACCACATCAACTATTTCACAGGATATTATCGTTTTAGATCTCTGGAGAATTGAAGGATTAACGACTTCAGATGAGCTTGTATTCTAGAAATGCGACAAATAATCTAGTTGAATATCATAACAATAAAAAAGGTTTATTAATTTCGAGAGAGCGTTATACTACTAGCTTGGTGGTCATGAATCTAGCCTACTTGTCACAACTGACCACAATTGTCACATGTTTGATCTGTTCTGTGATGAAACTCTGAGAAATCAATGACTAGGATAAGGGAATGAAATAACTTGTCTGTAGCCACTTGACTATATATTTTAAATGACTCACAATTTATTTTACTGACTTTTTATTAGCAATTCACAACTCGCTTAATTTTTGAAGCCTCTAGATTCTCGAATTCGAACAATTCTTAAAATAGGATTTGCTGTTTATGTGTAATAAATATATAAACGTGTACAATCATTTGCTTTTTATTATATTTACATTTAAACAATACTTGTTTTTTAATATTATGTTATAAAACTAGGAATACACCTCTCAACATTGAACATTTTTGAAGAATTATTCTAATTTTGTCGTCTCTCTAATGTTCAATAACAGGATAAATAACTCTTCTACGCTTGCGGTTAATAATTATTTGAGTATTGTCCCATGTATGTCAACAGAAATAGAGCATAAGCAAATCAGATAGAGAAGTCACCTACGTGCTGTATAACATTTGAATTCACTACTTTTGTGCTAATTTATAAGATCTTCAATGTTATACTTAATCACAGATAATTATGTTATCATTTATTTTTTTTTCTAATTATATTGCTGGATTATTAGAGTTCAGTAAAATATGGATAAAGAGAAAAGAAGAAAAATCTGCTAAAAACCGTTTATAAAATCCATGAAATGGTTACGTACATTTCTGTCGAACTATATCGCTATCGTCATTATAAAATATGCAACATACATGTATATATATATATATATACATACATATCATATACTGATGTGGATGATATTATAGAAAGTGGCAAAAATTATATATTTTTAATTTAAATGCATTTATTTGTAACCGTTTTCTAGTGGTTTGCCACTGAAATAATAAAATTCATTAAATTTATACTTTGTTCCTTAATTAAGGTAAACCCGATACTGCACGCATGAACTTCGACAATCAATGCCAAACAAAACAAGCTTCATGTCAAAACATCAACAGCGACAACGACAGGGTGGTGACTCGACTGGACGATGGTCTTCAGGTGATGTGTGACACCAAGACTGACGGTGGGGGTTGGATCATTTTCCAGAGAAGAATTAACGGAAATGTCAGTTTTTATCGCGGATGGGAAGAATACAAATATGGATTCGGAGATTATGATGTTGGGGAATTCTACCTCGATAACGAGTATATACACCAACTAACATCAAAGAGACATTACGAGATGAGAGTTGACGTGAGATTTAAAAAACAAAAATTATTTCCCACGTTATTCCCGTTTTAAAATTCTTGGTGAACCGGAATCTTACCGACTTCAGATCAGCGGGTATTCTGGGAATGCAACTGATAATTTCCACTCAGGCCATGGTTATAATAATCAGACGTTTTCTACATTTGATAACGACAATGACGATGATGATTGTAACTGCGCTCAGGCATACGCGGGAAGTTGGTGGTACACGAATTATAATTTGTCTAACCTTAACGGCCTTTGGGGAAGTACAGAATATTGCCAAGGGAATGAGCTGGTATCATTTAACTACGCACTATGCAGGTGTGTCTTATTCTGAGATGAAATTCAGAGAAAAGTATAATTAAAACACGTTGAAATAAACCACGTAGTTCATGTGTACGAAACCTGTGTTTTTCAGTTGATTTTAGAATAAATACTGTTTTTTCTTTGTGGCTGGGCCGGCGATGGCCTTGGAAAAAAATATGAACTGCCATTTATTATAGGACATGTGTAACTTATGCTGACATCAATTTGTATCTTTGTCGTCATCAGATGAAGAATATATCAGACAATGAAGATATCAGATGATGAAGATGTTAGATGAAGTTTATGACAGATAATGAAGATATCAGATAATCAAGAAATCATATGATAAATATATCAAATTCTGAAGATGTCTGGTGAAGAGGATATCAGATTACGAATATATCAAATGATAAAGATCATCTTTATCCTATCTGATCAAATATACACTTTTGATAACAACGGTTTACTGTAACAATAAAATAGTTACCGGTAATGGATATGCAAATGTATACGACCGAATGCCTTAATTATCGTAATATCTTTCAGTTGAATACATTAATTATCACGATTGAAAAACTTTAATTATACTATTGTTGAGTAGGATAATATCATGATTGATTATTAAACACTCATACATTTCCTATAAAGACTTCATACAAACAGTTAATTAGGAAACGCTGAATGTGTTTGTTCATGTTTTGCACCACAACACATTACTAAAAACTATATTGCAGTAAGCCTTGTAAAGAACAAAAGTGGGGAGGGTTGGTTGGGTGTGGGGAGGTTTACGAGAAAGTACTAGACTTTAAACATTAAAAAACAGGTCAGGCAAAAATGTATTGACTCCAATCAAAACACAATTAGGAAATATATCCACTGCATCCCTTGAGGTCATCCTGACACCAAAACTTTTTAAGACGACAATGAGCTGAATCATTTGTTACGACACATGTAATACATTGTGTTTACAACTAACAGTTTCAATACTCAGTTTGGCTAAGGATGTTTGAAATTACTGTACTGGCATTTCGGACCGAACCATCCCACGTCAAACTAAAATCTTGAGCCAAATAAATTTGTCGGGCAGAAGTCTGAAAATATAATGAACATTAAACTTTTTTTATAAAATACATCATCATAATATAAAACTTACTCTTTTTAATATGTCAACCGTTGTAAATATATATTTATATACATACATACAATTTTAGATATATGTCTGTAAAGATACTCAAAAAAAGTTAATGTCACTTAAACCTAAACTATAACAAGGACAGTTAAAGTGTAGAATTCATCTATTTTTATAACCTCGACATATGAGACATATGACATGAGTGTGTGGTTAGCATAACATCCAGCCGTCTTTACTACCCCACCTTAAGTCAGGAACCCATTTTAAGCTGTGTGGTCGTGTGGGATTTGAACTTATTATCACTAGGACCTGGGACGATTACCACCACTCCCAACATATACGCTACCACAGATTAACGTAAGATTCATAATTTAACAGTTTATAAGTCATCTTACACAACAGTCCTACACTTTTTTTTTATAAGAATACAATCACATATCTATCAATACTATCAATGCTATCATACTTGTTTGTTTCTTTTTCTTTAAATACATAAACATTTTATTAAATATCTGCCCAAATTACCCTTCACATCTCTTATAATTATTGTCTAACAGTAAAAAAAAAAGTCATACAGCTAAGAATACATGAAAAATTGTATTTCATTTAGTGTTAGATGAAGTTATGTTAAACTTTATTGAAACCAAATACACAATTATACTTGAAACAGTGCGTAAAAATATAAAATGCAAACGATAAATGATAAACTATTACTAGTATAGAAGTTCATGACACGTTCTTTGATCAGTAATATATTGCATGCTAAAATATTTTAAAACAACTTACCTCCACAATGTACTATCATGAACAAAATAATCGAAACATTTAAGAGGCATCTCTATTTTACATTAAATTTGCGTATTAAATGTGTTTATGGGTATATACACTCGTGTAACACAAAGACAAATGCAAACACGTACGTTGTATGCAGTCTATACAGGTTATAGTTTATAAAAATATTGTCTTTAGTAGTTACAGCTGGATACAATGCATTTTTTGGTGACATATACGTTTTTTATTTTTTTATTGTGTTATCTTGTGTTGTGTCTATGTGAAATAGTCTGAATCAATTTCGTATCAATTTGTCTGTCTGTAAATCAATCTGCCTATAAGTATATCTGACCATCAAACTAAACATGTGATTGATTATTATAATTCTTTATTAAGTATGTAGGCATTTCATACATTTTTCTAAGTTCAAATGTTGTGTGAATTAAATTTATTAACACTAGTTTACAATATATATAAATATTGTGGCGAACACGGTTCTCACACATTGGTTCGAATGTAGGATAATATATACAGTAAATCTTTGAGGGTTTAATTCAAGTCTTCGAGGTTAAATCTTTGAGGGTACAGTCGTTACAATTTCTGGTGACCCAGGGTAGGGACTGAACATATGATAACTTAGTCTTTGTCCCGATAGTAGGGAGAGAGTCAACTAACATTGCTGAGAAAAAGACAAAATCACCGGACACAACTGAAGGTGGCAAATGGCGCTAACCTTTTAATGACTTTTTTTCAACTAGCCAATCCATCAAGTGAGTGCACTTGGCCTCATGGGAAAGTTTTAAGAAACGGGGTGTGTGAGTGCGTATAGAGATATTGGCGACAGTAGATTTCTAGAGTGGTCACAAGTACATTATAAGCTGATATTGAAGTTATTGTATTTAGTGAAATTGATGTTGGACTATATTGCATTGGATGAAATTGGTTTTTGTAATAAATATTACCATATACACAGCAACCCCAGTGCCTCTGTTATCAATACTACTGTACGGAGTTTGAAGGCATCTGTATTTAGAACGATTGATAGAATCCTAGGTAGACAATATACTAAATACATAGTAGAAGTGGCACTTAAACCAACTCGCAACACACACACACACACACACACACACATATATATATATATATATATATATATATATACAGGCTTGCGGAGCCGGAGCCGAGGAGCCGGGAGCCGCTACTTTTTGCTGGAGCCGGAGCCGAAAAAATCTGGGGGCTCCACGGCTCCCAAATGAATTTTTTTTTAGCTTTAAAATTACAAATTTGTTTGATTGTTTGCCTCCTACAATTTGTAATAGACTAAAAACAAAATGGTAGCTTTCTGTATTTAACAATTTTATTATAAACAGAATATCTGAAATAGAACAGATAAATTTATAAGGCTGTGGCTATTCGGACCCTGGTCCCAATAAACTCCGATTGTTATTCGGACCCGTGGCAAATATGCACTAAGCTTAGCTATATTTAAACTTTATTAGACGGAACCCGAAAAAATAATAATACAGAGTCCGCTTAGTGAAACCCTAGACACTGAGTAACGATTAAATCATACAATTCAAACAATTATTTAAAAAAAAACAATAATAAAGTTTATGTATAGCTAAGCTAAGTGCATATTTGCCACGGGTCCGAATAACAATCAGACTTTATTGGGACGGGGTCCGAATAAAAATCGGGGTTTGTTGGTACCCGGGTCCAGGCCCTTAGCCAGAGAGGGCTAGGGGGCTGACCCCCCCCCGTTCATGACCTGAGCCCCCCCCCGTGCATGATTTGAGCTTTTTGACAAAATTTTAATAACAACGGCTATAAAACATCAATCATTTTGTTCAATTTTGTTGTAGGGGCCCGGACTGAGCTGGCCAATCAACTTTTTAAAATATTAATATCAGCATGGGGGCCCGTGTCACCCCTGCCCAAAGACCCGAAATTTCTGTCGGTGGGCCTGTTCGCAACCTTGTAATAGCTTTATATATTGATATCTTCTGAGGACAACTATCAACTTGAATAAGTTAATAAAATAATATTGACTTCTGACTTCACTTAAAATGTATAATAAAATAATAAAGTACAAACTCCGTGATTTCTGAGTGAAAGTTATTTAGTTTGCAAATTTACTTTTTAGCAGAATTAATTTTATTTTAAATTGAATAATTGCGACTGGTCAATTTGTTGTTGATAGATCTGTTCTTTGTTTTCAATATTTTATGAGAAATATCACACAAAAATCTTTGTCGTTCTTCCCGGGTTGTACGTTTAACCAACATTATAATGATATAAATTAGGTATCTATTATGTAATAATTGTGTAGCAGAACAAATGGTCAATATATTTATAACAGGAATCAGAAATTGCTCAGCCTCAATAAATTTTTATGATTAAAACTCTTTACTATTTAAAATATTTTTAACAAAACTGCAACATGCCATGCATTATTGAAACGTAGTTAAAAATATATATTTCTAATTAATAGCTAAACAATCGGTACTAAAATGCACCATTCCAGATTTGGAACTGCAAAATATTTCTTGGGGAAGGGTCTCACTGAGGTACCCTCCCAAAACCCCTCCTCTCCGTTAGCAAGGTTTCGGCGCTTCGCACCTCCATGTTCGCCCCCCCCCCCGAACATTTCGGAATTATGGGGAGGGGCCGGGGGTCATGTCCCCCCCGCCCGGTTATCGCAAGTTTAGGTAATACATCATTAAATTATCGAACTATTTTTTTGTTCAAAGACCAATTTTCAACAATGAAAACAGTTTCGCCCCGCCCCCCGGGGTCAAAGTTTTGCCCCCCCCCCGTCAAAGTTGTCTAGATCCGCCGCTGTACCCCAGAATCAGTTCTTCGGCACCCCCCCCCCCGCCGAAATAAAAAATTCTCCCCCCCCCAATGCAATAATCATGGCTACGGGCCTGCCCGGGTCCGAATAGTCAATTCGAATTTATCAATAATAAATATAAATACTGAAGTTTTTAAAATATTTTAAATAATGTATCAATTTACTATCTGCTAATTTGATCATTGAAATAACTTTTTATTACTTATGAAAATGGCGACAAGTGAAACCTCGATAGAAAATAATGATACGTTTCTGGATGCACTGAAATGGTTTGTTTTTAGTAAAACCGACAATGGACAATGCGTATATTTTTCAAGTTCCTGACTATGGGGGTGAACGCGGCAAAATTTGCATAACTTTTTATCAGCGGGATGTTAGCGTGGAGCAATTACAAAAAATTTTGTCTCGTGTGATAGTATCTTAATAGGGAGCCGGAGCCGTCAAATTTGTGGGAGCCGGAGCCGAAAATAAATATGGCGGCTCCGCAAGCCTGTATATATATATATATATATATATATATATATATATATATATATATAAAATCATGAACACAATACACACTGGCGCCATTGTGACCTACTCTGAGGTTAAACTCAGGGAAATTAATGAAATGTGTACATAGACATAATGTAAAGAAGAAATGCTTAAAACTTTTCCATGAATATTTTACTCTAAATAAAATCCATCTATTATTCATAAAGCAGGTAGCAATAGTCTTTGAACTGAGAAGTCCCTTTTGGATGAGAGGGTTACCTAATAGATTATATTAACTATTAACAGTACATTTTTTCCCACCATAAGCGTATTGAAATAACCAGGGAAAAGACACGGCTGATATACAGGGAGCTTCCAAAATAGTCTAGGAAATACCTTAGCTCTTAGTGGAGATGAACCCAGGACACTCGAGTTAGCGGTCACATGATTTTTACTCGAAGACTTAAAGACATTCTCTTTAATACAACTATTTAAATAATAACAGTTTTTTTTTTTTTTTTTAACAAATCTTTTTATTAACGTTAAAACTATTTAAGCAGAGTCTAGAAAAACAGAAAACTGCTTTATGAATAATGCTTGTTTTATAAAAATATAAATACATTTGAATATAATTAATGGGTATGTTTGTTTCATGCGAAGTTTAAAAAAAAGAAATCTTGACTACCTAAAGAAAGAAGTAAAAACATATCTCACAGCGACCAACATATGTATGACATGTACGTATGTAAAGTCCTTGTGAGCTGGAATTGCTTACATCCTATGGCAGTGGTTTACAAACTTTTTTTATCGCCAAGGACAGTCAACGTTAGATAATTCCAACGCGGCCCGCGGGGTTTGGAGGGGGAGGGGGAAGGGGGTGCGTTGATTATTTAGATTAAAACATTGTTTTAATTTACAATGCCACTGCCGGCCACAGCCGTTCACAGCCGATCACAGCCGTTCAATGTGGGCCACAACCGTTCAGCTATCGTCCATGGAAAGTCTCAGTAAATGAAAAGCGAACAAAGCTATGTTTCTTTGGAGGCCCATGACAGTTTGATCCACTGACCAGTACAGGTCCTGGTGTTTGGGGTTGGGGGACCACTGTCATATTCAAGTAATATAAGTACTTGTGTCAAATAGCCTAAATCAAACTATGTTACTTGAATGTGACGAATAATAAAAAACCTGAAATTGATGATTAATTCAGTGTATGTATATGTGTATACAAACATCGTTGAAAAATCATCTAATGAAGCACACACAGGAAATGTATAACAATCATTTATAGACAGATGCATGCTACGTTTGAAATAACATTAAATTACATTAAACGAAGCAACAATCAGTAAGAACAAAGGGTAACTGTTAGACACCATTAACAATAAATTAAATTTATGTTAAACCATTCATATACAATTTGTTAAAATGTATGTTAAACTATTCATATACAATTTGTTAAAATTATGTTAAAATTTATGTTAAACTATTTATATACCATTTCTTAAAATTTATGTTAAACTATTCATATACCATTTCTTAAAATTTATGTTAACTATTCATATAAATTTGTTAAAATATGTTTTGCTACTTGTTTACTAATTACGTTCTAAATATATTTTCATCCTGAATAGTCTTTTACTTTTAATCTTATTTAGTGATCTTATCTTAGAAAGAAACGCAAAAAGAACACAATCGTTATTTACTTCCTAGTTGAGCTCTCAAGTTTATTTGTATTTCTAAGCAGTATGCAAACGTTGAGCACAGAATCTGTATAACAGTTTGAAGCAGAAAAAACAATAAAATGCTGAATATTGTCATTAAAAGTATCGTATTGATAGTTTGTTATAATCGTGACAGTACAACAGGTGAGTACATGAAATGTACTTTGTATTTATCAGGCTAGTTAGTTCAATATATTGAGTAAAGTAGTGTAGTATCAGTGTTTTTATAACCATATGCATTTACCTTTTACATTTAAACATATAGCTGATTTTAGTTTTATAGATATTACTGTTATCCTATAGAAAGGTTTTACTGTCATCCTATTTAAGTTTTGTTTAATTGTAACTTCTTGCCAATGCCTAGTATGTCTTGTGTGTATGAACAGATTACACAAAAAAGTATGATAATAACACATTATAAAAATTAATACAAGAGACGATACGACCACAGATTTAACCGCAACGACTATTTCGAAGGTTATTATCGTTAGATTACTGGATAATCGTTTGATGTATTTTTTTTATATATTTACATTTAAATAATACTTGTTTTAAATATTCTGTTATATGACTAAAGGAAAACACCTCACAAAATTGAACTTTTTAAAAACTTATTTACATAGATGAACATTAACAGGACATATAGCTCTTCTACGCTTGTTGGTTATTAATTATTCGAGTATTTTCCCCTTTATATCACATTACAAGGATAAGACGACAACAGAAATAGAGCAGCGGCTGATAAGACCCACCCCCCCCCCCTCCTCGAGGACTTCAACATCATCATTAATAACTGATTCCTACCTACTTACTATTTTTCGTTAAATGGACTCAGTCTATATACAATGTTACTTCTACAGTATGTTTTATGTTATTTCGTCGGTGCATCTCAACTTGTAAATACGTTTTATTAAATTACTTCCTTCATTTCAACTTGCCAAATTGTCTTTGCTTTTTTATTGAGTGGATGTTCGTTGGGCTACCATAGAGCTACGACAATATCATTTTTTTTTTAGTTTATGTTTCCTGGACTGTAGGGTGTGTTGTCAAAGGTCGTGTCATTAACAATTTGTCACTTAGCCGCCTCTAGTCATTAACCATCATTACGGATTCCACAAAGATTTATTACTAAAAATGAAATGAAATGTTCACTTAAAACTGTTGGTGTGTATTTTATCTGAAAAGGTTTAAAAATGAACAGGTTTTAAAAATAGTTCATGTAATGGTGATAAATCCTTGCCTGCTAATGCAGCGTCTAAACAATTTCAGTGAACGTTTTTTTTTTAACATAAATGATGAAAACTAAATGAATTGATATTAAAAGAAAAGAATTGTCGATAATCTAAAAGGAAGTTAGCTACGCAATGTGTAACGTTTGAGATCCCTTCTTTTGTGCTAATTTATACGATCTTTAATGTTTTACTTATGCACAGATAATTATGTTATCATTGATTTTTCTAATTATATCGCTGGATTGTTAGAGTTTAGTGAAAGATGGATAAAAACAAAAGAAGAAAAATCATTTAAACACGTACATAAAAACCATAAAATCGTTACGTACATTTGTGTCGAACTATATAGTTTACGTCATTATATAATATGTTATATATATATATATATATATATATATTAGTAAACATTTTCTTTGTGTTTTGTCAGTATTACCACTGAAATAACAAAATATATTGAACATATTCTTTGTTCTTTAATAAAGGAACACCTAAAACTACTCATGTTAGCTTCGCCAGACAATGCCAAACAAAACAAGCCTCATGTCGAGACATCACCAGCGACAAAGACAGAGTGGTGACTCTACTGGACGATGGTCTTCAGGTGATGTGTGACACCAAGACTGACGGTGGGGGTTGGATCATTTTTCAGAGAAGAATTAACGGGAATGTCAGTTTTTACCGCGGATGGGAAGAATATAAATATGGATTTGGAGATTTTGATGTTGGGGAGTTTTACCTGGGTAACGAGTTTATACACCAGCTGACATCAAAGAGACATTACGAGATGAGAGTTGACCTGACATTTAACAGCAACAAATATTTTGCTAGCTATTCTCATTTTAAAATTTTTGGTGAACCGGAAAAATACCGACTTCATGTCAGTGGATATTCTGGGAATGCAACTGATAATTTGATACAATTTCATAATAATCAAAAGTTTTCTACATTTGATAACGACAATGACTACCCCGCTGACATCAACTGCGCTAAGCAAAATTCAGGTGGTTGGTGGTACAACACATGTCATGTGTCTAACCTGAACGGCCTCTGGGGAAGTACAAACTATTCCAAGGGAATGAACTGGTATTATTTAACTACGCAATATGCAAGTGTGTCTTTTTCTGAGATGAAACTCAGAGAAAGTAGTAATTAAATTCGCGTTGAAATAAACCACATAATTCATATGTACGTACCGTGTCCTTTTCAATTTATTTAAAAAATAAATATTTTTTTTTGTGGCAAGGCCTGGAGATGACTTTTTGAAGAAATCCAATATAAGCCCTTTGTGAACTGTCATTTGTTATGAAACGTGTGTAAATTATTATGACATCATTCTGTAGCTTTAGTGACATCAGATGAAGAAGATATCAGACAATGAAGATATCCGATAATAAAGATATCACACGATGAAGATATCCGGAATGAAGATATCAGATTATGAGGATATCAGTTAGCTGTAAAAGATAATCTTAATCCTATACGTAAAACTATACATGTTTGATAACAACCGTTTACTGTAACAATAAAATAGTTATCGGTAATGTATACGACTGAATGGGGAATCAACTGAAAAAGCCCATTTACAAATATAATGTTTAAGTTTTCGTAACAAAAGTCATTTGTATAAAGCTAAAATATCTAAAACTATCTACCTAGGTCTGACTATTAGTAAAACCTCTCACACGTACCTAAGACTTTTTTTTTCTGTAATTGATTTATTTTAAAATTTTAAAACCAATTAATTCATATACTTACGACGTAATTCTTTCGTTTTTACTTAATGACCTCAAGATATTTCCATATGAATTAAATAAATTGATGCTATATAAAATATTAATTATGCGTATATGATATGAATGTTATCATTCAGTGTACTAAACTGCATACATCGATTAGCTCCCTTGAAATTATTTTTAGCCATTTAATTTGAAATCGTTAATTTGTATTGTCATATATTTCTACCGGCACATCGCTCATTCAGCATGTATATTTTAAGATGTGAAGTTTCACACAATTTATTGTGGACTTAGCAATGCTAATATGCTATAGCGAAACCATTTATCTTAATAAGCTGTATTACTATTTTATATCTAACTAACTAATATTAAATTTTAAAAGATACAACAGACATATGGCACTCTAATTGAACTTATCGCAGTGGCAATCGAACATAGCCAATTGCATCATAGTCCTTAGATATGTAAAAAAAAATTACAAACATATGAAATAAAATCCATATTATTACAATAATTTATTTAAAGTTTTGTATATTTTTTGAATATGCTGCAATATTTCTTATAGTGCGGATAAATATAGATTTATTTGCCGGATAGTCAATAGTCCTGCAGTGGTTGTAAATCGACATCTGTGAATTTTCGTCATATATTTCACACAGCTCTACAAAATACAAACAACACTTTAAGTTAATATAATTTGTAGAGTCTGGGCTGGTGAGGAAATAATTGGTAAGTGATGATCTGTCGGTGTCAAACTGCAGAGATGAGGACAATAACTGTCCTATAACTGGTAAGTGATGATCTGTCGGTGTCAAACTGCAGAGATGAGGACAATAACTGTCCTATATAGGTAAACAGGCACACCTATCGGATGAAAATCCTAGTGCTAGATATATGCCATTCAGAATATGCAAAAAGATGGAATGAAATTATGACAAGTGCTACAGACAAAGGTAATGGGTGGTCGTTTAGTGAAGCGCTTGAATGTCGACCTGAAGGTACCTGGTTCGATCTCCAGTGAGGACCAAGGAAATTTTTCAGGTCTTGACTCAAGTTCCCGATATATCTCCCGTGGTGCCTCCATGGCCATTGCACAATTGGCTATGGTGGGGATGAAAGAAGAGCACCATAAAAACCGTCCCATTAGTGGCTTATATGATCTAAGTGATTTCATCTCATCCTTACAGGGACTTAGCACACAGACAAAGTTAAGTGATGGATTTTCCAGACTTATACTTATAGAAGAGAGACATGAACGCGTGTAGGGACAGTACATACATAAAGGAAATAAAATATGAAGGAATTGATCTCATACACTATCTCAACATGAAATGTGTATTAAAACACAGGTAAAAATTGTTAAGGGTTTTAAACTTTTCATAACGGCGGGTGGACGTGGGATGCCAAAAAAAAAAAAACTCGCACAGGGCGCCCCTAAAGCTATTAACTGCTGTGCGGATAGTGCCGTGGCCGGATAATTGCGAACCGAATAGTCGTCACTATGCAACCAAAACTCAACGAAGAGTCGATGAGTCATCTCATACTGGTATGTGATACTTTATAGGAGAGATGGGTTCCACATTTTTTTTAGTTGGAATTCATTATATAAAGAAATAGACTCTTTGATTCTATTTGCCAAAAATAGATTCCGACGATTATAATTAGGTGGGAGGGGCGGGCAGGTACAGTTGGAAGTTTGTTTATTTAAAATTATAATTGGAAGGGTTGATATTTTTTTGTCATTAGTTTGTATTGTTACAGAGAGAGGTGGGTGGGTTGTAAAAAAAAATGGACGCCAATTCACTAGAGGATCACTGAAAGTTTGACACATTGTTGACAAGAGGGGGAGGGGGGAACCTGGGGAAGGGGAGGACTATAAGTAATAAAACGTGTCGACGTAATGATTGGACGTGGACCTTTATTTCACCATGCTCCACCGTTTCTATTACAATCTCTTTTTATTATGATATTCGGTATGAGTCGAGATGTTTCTAGAAAAAAAAACAAGCAATTAAGCCTGTTCCATTCTGGACACAGGACGTGTTAGCGCATTTTCGTGTTATGTATCAGTAAGTTTGTTAGCTTTCAGTAAATATTTGTAAATTTTGGAAATGTTTATAAATTCAATTGTGTAATGCATATATCTGTAAAAAAAAATTATAAAGACGTTTTTTTATATTTGAAAAAAAAAATATTGTCTCTTAAATCTAACTACAAGTGGTTTGTGGTTACTGAAATAGGACTCATAATTGAAAACATTCGAAATTGTAGTCATTTAATCGTCCGAAAACTCCGTCAGTTGTTGCATAGCTCTGATACTTTCAATTAAACTCAGAACACAAGCTTACTATTTCATTTGATAAGTTTCTTAATAAATCTTGGTGAAACTACGTGCTGCAGTATTTCGCACCAAATAAATGGGTTATTGAACGTACAAGGTGTATATATATAATATATAAGCCCCTTAGGAGCCCTGAAGCCCGGCCCTCAGAGGTCCTGTCGCGAAATGTACTTTTGATGTACACCTGGTAGGCCAAGACCTACAAAATGATATATACATCATGGGTCTAGGACTTATGGTTGTTGAGATATAGGCGCTCTTTATTAATATAGCTTATATAGCAGAAAACGGTACTAAGCCCCCTTTTACGGCCCTCAGAGGTCAGATCGCGAAATGGAAAAAAAGTCATTTCTTGGCAGGCCAAGACCTACAAAATGATATATACATCATGGGTCTAGGACTTATGGTTGTTGAGATCTAGGGAGATGACAGACAGACAAAACGGGGACAATAGAGCATTTTTTTTTAGAAAATGCTCTAAAAACAACTTCCCTTGAAAAGTCAATTCAACCTTTATCTCGTATCGCCTATGTTTTGTTAACCTGGTAAAATTATCCAATATCATAATCTCCACATTCATATTTATGTTCTTCGCATCAGCAAAAAAAAAAATCGATACTTCCGTTGGTCATTCTCTGGTCAGTCTTGGTGTCACACATCACATGTAGACCATTGCCCAGTAGATTCACAAATCTGTTTTTGTTATTGTTCATGGTATGACATGGAGCTTGTCTTTATCGACATTGACGTTGGCAGGGTTATCTGTTCTTTTATTGAAAGAAACAAATTATTATTAACATAAGTATAATATGTATTTATTATAAGTGGTATTACTGGTCATACATGCAGAAAACCTATGTGCTGTCTTTCATGTCATAAAAGTATAGTGCTGTCTTTCATATCAAACAATTCTAGTGTTGTCATTCATGTCATAAAAGTCTAGTGCTTACATATCATAAAAGTCTAGTGCTGTCTTTCATGTCATAAAAGTCTAGTGCTGTCTTCCATGTCATAAAAGTCTAGTGCTCTCTTTCAATCTAAAATGAGAGGCGGCCCGCGAGCGAAGGTTTGTCCATGGCTGATGTCATCTTTTTTTTTTTTTATGGACTGGGTGCAAGTTTTATTTTTGTTCCTTTTTTTGTAATTCATTATAAATGAAATATTGCTTATATGTCACGTGCGATACACTTAGTTTGAAATGTTGATCACTTTCATCTTGTACATCTTTGCTCCATAATCACGTGTGTGTGTCTTTTTTTTAATTATTTTTTTTTTTTTGGCTTTACAGTTAAAAATTAATTTGTTTTTTTTTTACATTCTATGTTTTATTTAAATGCAAAAAAAAAAAGAATGTTTAACTTCGTGGGCATAGATATATGTATATATATATATATATATATATATATATATATATATATATATATGAATGTTCTAAGCTTGATTGGCATAGTGCTAGCCATATAATCTTGAATGAGAAGATAGTATTACTCATACGTATCAGTACTAGACATATTTTAAGATAATTGAGATTATGCACATGGTATTCGTTAAACAAATTAAATATTACACTTGGCATGGGGCTTCGACCGTAGATTCCTTATTTCAGTCCTATAAATTTGCCTCTATATTTACTAATTTCTTTTTACATTTTCAGTTTTTATCAAATTATTATCAATTTGCAATATATATATATATATATATATATATATATATATATATATTTAATTATATTTATCGCCTGTCATCGCATCTACTGATATATTCACCCTCAGATAGCATAAAGTCTAATGTATTCATCTAACTTATTTTTCATATGATATCTTCATCGGTTGATATATGTATCTTCTGCTGTAATCAATTTCTTCAGCACAATGTCATTTTGTAAACGTTTGAAAAAATCAACCATTCGTAATTCATTTGCTTTATTCTTTGCTGTTAATCAATTGAAAAGAACACGTTTTATATATATGGACTATGAGGTTTATTTTTTGTTTCGTAAATTTACAAGCTACAATATTTTAATAGATAATTTCTCTGAATTTCATCTCAGAATGAGACACAGTGTCTGAAGTCGGTATTTTTCCGGTTCACCAAGAATTTTGAAACGAGAATAGCTAGCAAAATAGTTGTTGCTGTTAAATGTCAGGTCAACTCTCATCTCGTAATGTCTCTTTGATGTCAACTGGTGTATAAACTCGTTGCCCAGGTAAAACTCCCCAACATCAAAATCTCCAAATCCATATTTATATTCTTCCCATCCGCGGTAAAAAAACTGACATTTCCGTTAATTCTTCTCTGGAAAATGATCCAACCCCCACCGTCAGGCTTGGTGTCACACATCACCTGAAGACCATCTTCCAGTAGAGTCACCACTCTGTCTTTGTCGTTATTCATATCTCGACATTGGTCTTGTCGTGATGGACATTGAACTGAGACACGCATGTTGACATTGTTGTTGTCGATTCCTAAAGAAATGAAAATGTGTGAAATTGTTCACCATTACGATATTACTTCATTTAAATATATGATAAGCACACAAATAAAAATGTTTATAATTTGTTTGATGCTAACTCTGCTTGAAACATATTTCCACAGCGCCAAAAAGTTTAACTGATAAAAATAAGAGTTAATTAGTTATATTCAAAATGATTTTTAATTACTTCCGTACATAGTTTATTTCTTTATTATGCTAATTCGTTTACTCTGCTAACTGTTTATGTATGCCCTGGTAAAATCTATAATTAGTTTCATAGTGTTCATGAGATGAAACGTTCCTCATTATCTAAATGTAATAATGGCTGGAATGCCAGTAAGCTACTGTACAGCCTCATTAGTATGAAAATAAATGTTCAGAATAAAAAAAAAGATTTTTCGAAACATTGCAGAGTGTTTATATTTGAATATTTTCAGAGGGTTGGGGAGGGGGGGAAATATTTGTACTTACATCAATTTTTTCTACTAGATTACATATGATAATATTTGGCCTACTGTACAACATTAATGGTAAAATAAAGATCAAAGAAAACATCAATTTTACAATGCATTTTTCAGTTACATGATGGTGTGATCTTTACCTTGCATTAACAAAAATAAGACGTGGGACTGCTAAAAATTAACCACTATTATTACTTTATTACGACTGAAAGACTAAAATAAGCATATTAAGTATTGAATAATGTTTATAAAAGATATTTGGTATCTGCGTTAAATCGAAAGTAAAGAATTAATACAGCATTATTCTAGTTTAAAATACATTAATGAAAAATTTGGATCTGACCGAAACAAAAAAGCAATGTATAACCTAGCCTGCCGATCAAGCCTAAGGGTACATAACTCTATGCAAAGGTTTTGCAGGGTACAGCTATTAAAATATCATTAAGCTAAAAATCAACCAAATACTTTTTTTTTTAAATGTTAAAGGCACCACTTTTATTTTTCCTTTATAAAATATAATATTTACTAGAAGCCAAAAAGAATGTCATTTTTTACCCTTTCCATGATTACTTTACTATCATTTGGATTGAAATATATTTTTTGCTGTCTTTTATTTTTGTATTTATCTGAGCAAAAGAAAAAAAATATTGTTGCTTTTCAGCAGGACATTTTTAATGATTTGTAATGGCTTAATCTAAAATTTAATGTTGTATTTTTTTATTTACTATCAGATAGTTAAATGAGAATGAGATTTTCCTTCGAGCCAGAAGCGGCTTAGGTGACAGACGTCGAAAAGGTATTTTTCAAAACTGCAGGCTATTCGTTAACTTGTGCAAATATGGTACTTTTTCAGGTGTATCTTACTGACCTGCAGTCTACTATGTTATACAAAAGAAACTAAAAATAAAAAAAAAACTATAGGCCTTTGTCTGTATGAATATACCTTAGTTATAAATAGAGATATATAAAGTTATATATTCAAAAATGGATCTAAATTTTAAATGGAATTCGTTTGTCATTCTCTCTCTTATGAAATGGTATTGTGCATGTCTGGTAGTTTAACAAAAAAAAAAAAGAATTCGCTTCTTAAAATTGTTAATTCTATGCGATAAAATTAAACTAATTATAAAACGAAAATTCCAATATTCAAGCATTATTACTCAGTTTAAAACTTATATATTCATTGTAGATTCTACTCTGCTAGTTTTGTATTATCTTTTTTCTTGATTACTGTTTCTTTCCAATAATCATCTATATCACAGCCCTTTTGACAGCAACACTATAGTTGAAAATGCTCAATCTAAAATTGGACCATATCCATATCAATGACTTTTTAAACATAGCCAGCACTTTGTCAACTGGTGCAGATATGGGTTAGAAACAAGTTACCAAGTAGGTTGTTGTACATATCTATGCTTAGATCATTGAAGGGTGATTGGGGACCAGACGTGAGTCATTAGGTATGCTTGGTCGAGAAAAACATTATTAATAAAGGGTTCTAGAAAACGCAACAATGTGAAGAGATGTTATCCTTTGTACAATTTTGTTATACCGATAAGCATATTTTTAAAAAAAAAATGAAGCCTTTCGTCCTAAGTCAAAAGAAAGCTGATATCATAAGCTATGATAAAATAATTCAGGAAATGTTAAAAGCGTATTAAGCATGTAAGATTGTATACCCCACTTATCTTCTATTAGTATTTATTTCCGATCATAGATAGATAATCCACATCTGATTATAGATTTCGCATCTGAAAGTTTTAGTTACCAATAAAAAAGCAAAAAAAGAATTAACAGTGCACAATCATTTTTTTTTCACACATGAATATGGTGGTAGTTCATAGAAAAAAAGTCGATGTTAAATGTACTGAGTGGGTGATCAAGCGATGTAGATACTCGACTGCCAGTCCTGGGTTCAAACCTCAGTAAGAACCATGGGAATATTTTCCTATGAAATTAGTCTCAAAGTTGTCCCACAAGGCCACCTAGCTTGAAATGGTATCTGACTTAGGGCAGTAAATACAGCTGGGCGTTGTGCTAACCACCCAAAATCTTTTCATATGCCGTGGTTAAAGAAACCGACGCATTATGCAATTCATCTGCCCCGATGGCCCGTTTGGGCTAAAGGGACTTTACTTTTACAACAATTACAAAACATGGCACATGGAGGCCGCTAAAAAAAGCACAATAAAAAGTACCTTTTTATATATGTTTTTGCATGCAAAACTAAAAAAAGTAACATACAGATCAATTAGGGCTAACGGCCTTTACTTATCAACAGCCCCCCCCTTCTACCCCCATGTCTGAGAGATTTTTTTGTTTTATTAAAGTTTTAATATATTTTATTATCAACATTGACTTATATATCAATTACACCAGCTTCTCGCCTACCCCCCCCCATATAACAAATACCGTTCTATCCAAGGACTCCTCAATAGTCAACAGTTGTTATGAAAAATAATATTATTCATATAAGCCTTTTTTCAGTAACTCTGTGCTACATTAAAATTAGATTAACTCTTCCCCCTTAAATAATCCTATTAAATTTTGTTTCTCAACACCACAGTATGAGATTGAAGCGTTTATGATTACAGTATTGTGCATGATTATGTATTGCTTTGAAATTTATAAAGACCACATTTTTAGCTAATTGTCGTAAAAGAAAGTCTTTGAGGAGAGGGGGTGTTTGTGCTGTTAAACAGTCGACTGTCCACCTAAAGGTCACGAGCAGTCTCTCCAGTGAAGGCCAACCCCCCCCCATGTGGAGCCACTGATGCCAATCATCTCGAATTATTTGACTCGTACATCATTGTACAGAAGCTTTCCTGAATAATATATGAAATGACAATGACTACAGTAAGACTAAAGACCGTATGTTGATCGTAGTTGGCCGTCAAAAACGTTGACATTTTAGCCAAACGGATATGTTTGTCTGTAAAACTAATTAGTCTTTTTTTTTTTTTGAAGTTCATACTGGAGTGCTGCCTATTTGTTTGTTTTTTTTATATCCAACTTTATTTTATATCCAATTTCATTTTGTATCCAACGTAAAGTTGGATATAAAATAATTTTATATCCAACTTTATTTTATATCCGACTCTATATAATGTTAAAGCCACCTAAGTATAATAAAAAATTCATCTAGATAATAAGTAACTGTCTAGATAATTCTTTGAGTTTGTTTTAGATAGTTTATTATTGATTGCGTGAATACATTTTATAAATCAAGACTGATCGTTTAAAGCAGGCCATTGTTGTTTTTTTTTTTATCATTCTGCTCAAATCATTGCACGTAACTCAATCAACAGTATTATATACGTAAATAACAGTTTAGGCAAGACGATTAAACTATAGCCCTGGGGGGGCACTAATGGACCATCAATGGGTCTCTGCTCTGGTCATCTTAGTATGTTCAATGACGCCTACATCTGATACATATATAAATGTTGTTATTAGTACACCGCCCCATTTAAATACCAATTGTTGAACCCGGTTTAACAGTTCACCCATCTCTGTTGAACTAGATCAGAGTGAATATCCAAAGAGGAACAAATGCAATGATATCCGTTTACGCTAACTTATCTCCCCTTTTTTAAAATGTAATACATCTCAAATACAGAGTTTATGAAAAAAAAATATTACTTTCAATTTGGAAATAGTTTTGATTGAATTGTGAATCACATCATCATATATATATAACATATATATGTTTAGTGTTCTCTTTTTAAACAAAATGTATCGATTTTAGGGTTAGTAATTTTTAAATGACTGTTTGATTCTAATTAAGTAGGAAAAAAAAGTTGTTCTATATTTGTTGGTAAACGTGAGGTGGGTGGCCAAGCGGTGTGTGTGTGTGTGTAAGACAGTTGAACTGACAATGATCATCTTAGGAGATCCACCAAAACCATTCACTGAAGAGCCCCAGGTCATGTACATTATGCTAGGTGGATGACTAAGCTGATCCATGACATTAAAATTTACATCTTCCGTCAACAGAGATACATTTTCAGTCTTACATCCTCGGAAGAGAGCCAACTCAAACGATTTGTACATTTTGCAACCTTGTTGTACACAAAGTCCTGGTTTCAAGCACCTTGTGCTGCGGAATCACCTGGAGGAGATCTTTAGCTCTGGGTGAACCTGCAGCAATATCAGTCTGTTGATCATAACATCAGTATTGCAGCACGAAAAATTCTCCAGAATCACGTGTGGTATCTGTCTGATGAGACTGTCAGCCTTGTTTTCCGGTGAAGTGTCACCAATTGAGAAAAAGAAAATAAGAACAGGCTATGGAATAGATCCTAGTGAGCGACGTGTTCGAGGTGATCCATCATTGCTCCAAAATGAAGGCGTCAGCTTGGTTAAATTTTCTTCAAGTCGTTCACAGAACATGCTTATAACGCTACACATAGGCAATACGTTTCCAATTTTTTCCTCCAGAACAGTGGAATAATAATATTGAATACCACAAGGGTAAGCAGCGCATAAACGACTTGCGTGTGGTGAATGATTCTGCAGAACGTGGAGTTAAACTTTTTCAGTAATAAAATAGACTGCAGACTAAAAAAATGAGAAATAAAAGCAATTTATTTTGCAAGTTGTTGAAGGCAACAGAAAAGTCACCCCTATACAAACTACAATGAAGTCTGCCATCTGTGCTGTTTTAGTGTAAACAACGTTTAGACAATGTAATCTGACTTCAGCACTCTACAATTTACATTTTATGTTGCCATTTTCGTTACGTAACAGTTACATTACAGTAAATGGATGGTTTGAAAATGTAATAAAAAATTCAAGGAAAATGCGTTTTTTTTATATAGCAAAACTTTGTAACTCTTGGGCATTCCCTTCCAATTGCAGTAAAAAGTTAAAAATGTTGTCAGTTATATAGTAAGACAAATGGAACCCAACAAGAGGGTGCCCCGTTAAATGTGAGAAAATTTATTTTTTACCAAATGGTTTTGGGCCGCCCTAATATATATAATAGATTTGTATCTTAATAAAAAAAATAACATTTCTAAGGCAAGCCGTCTAGTTTTTGACGGCCTTAAAAAAGTATGTTGGGCATCTATAGCATCTGATTTGATGTTACCGCTTTACAGGTTTGCGGCTCTCTGACCAGAGCTGTACTTATAAACAAACGAAATGGGCGACGCCCATCCTCCACCCATTTCACAAACATTAAAAGGACCACAGGTAAGTACTGACAGAGTCATATTTTATTTTCAATGCCTTCCGGTGGTAATCTAATTCGTCTGACCATAAGAACATCATTATAGTCTACATATGTTTGATGGCAGTAATAAATGACCCAAAATAGCGTCTTAAAGTAATATAAGTACGAATGTATTGTATTTGTGTGCATTTTAAAACTATATTGCTCTAAATATGAACACTTAGGTCAGAGGCGACCAATACCTGTGTCGATGTCAGAGACTAGCACACTATATAAAGTAAAAAAAAAAAAAATTACAATGACATTTATTAAATAAAAGATTGTTTGTACAAATGTACATACATTGTTTATAATTAGATGTCATGAGAATAATGTGAGATCATTTAAAAAAAAACGAGTTACGATTTGTATAAAATAATACAACCCCCCTCCCCCCCAACTGATGACATTTTGGAGACAGACGAACCAGATCGTTAATGAAATTAGAAAGCAGTGCAATGAGTACAAAGAGAACAGAAGGCATACTAAACTAATGATGAGGCTACTGTAGCAATTAACCCTTGATAAAGTGCGGTGGATGTGTGTGGTGGTGGGGGGGTAATGTCACGTGATCGTTATAAAAATAGCATGATGGAAAAAAAATGACCAGTCAAGCCAAAGAAAATCGGGAGAAAGAACTGCATTAGAACATTGACGGTCCTGATGACATTGTTTTCTGCACTGCACTATGAAATTTTGTATCCTGCTTCTATGTGTCTGCTATGTACAAGGTAAGACGTTTAGAATAATTTGGCCCTAGTTATAATTCAATAATCATGAATTCGTCACGCAATATCTCAGTCAAAATCTGACATTTAGTTATAAATAAATCAGTTGCGTCTATTTATGAAGGCAGACAAGTGTAGAGTTCGACTAACTCTGTGACCACAGGATTTAAAGGGTGTGTGTGGTTAGTTAAATCCCCGAGGATTGAAACCGATTAGTTCAGGTGATCAGTTGAGCGCTCCACAACTCTCAGCCATCGACGCGTCTTTTATAGTTATCAATATGCAACCCTTATGTGTTTATGACATATTAGATGTGATCGTATGGTAAAAGGAATTGTCTTTTATTTAATTATAAGTATTACCTTACAACTTTTTAAAAATTGTCTATAAAAGATGAGGAAAATTTCTATACTGGTAAAATGGGTAAATTTATAATTTTGATATTAGGCTATATTCCAAAAAAAATGTAATGTATAACTCTCTGTGTGGTGTGTTTTGTTAATTTGTAAAAAGGACATAGTGTCAAGCAACATTATTTTTAATTCATAATAAAATTTCTTTCCATTTGTTAAATGATAATGTCAAAGTATTTTACATTTTATGTTTTTTATTATGAAAAATTGACTAAGCTAGTTGTGGAGAACATGGTTCTCACATAGTTATTAGAATGTAGGATAATATATAAAGTAACTCTGTCTTTACGATTTCTAGCGACCTGGGTTAGGGACTTGATATATGATTCCGAGAGTAGGGAGAGAGTCAACTGACATTCTGGACAGACAGATAAATCACCGGACTGCCACGGACTGTATTAGCATCAATCCCACCACATCTTCTCCTAATAGAATGTATGTCGCGGATCAAACCAATAGCCGTGACGAGGGACATAGTGAAAACGAACGTACCAGTTCCCCATCCCGTCCCCCCCCACCCCAGCATTCCAGCTGTTGTCCCCTCCTGATTTAATTACTGTAGGTCAGCACAGGTATCACGTTTGGATATTAGAGTGACCGTGACTTGCATACCTTTTCTGTTCGTGGAATGGAAGGTAATTTGTAGTTCCCACACATGCGTTTGACAACTGACTCTGAGTTATGGGGACAGATTGAGAGGGCCCAATGATATAAAAGTAGGTTTTGAAATAGAGTAGGCAATTGGGCTGAGGCAAGCGTAGAGAGTGGTCACAAGTAGAGTATCAGTGATAGTGATGTTATTGTACTTAGTGGAATTGAGGCTGGACTATATTGTATGTGATGTACCTTGTGTTATAATAAATATTACCATATACACGGAATACAAGTGCCTTTGTTATCGATACTACTGTACGGAGTTTGAAAGTGTCGGTATTTAGACATATATATATATAATAGAACGTGTGGCTACAGAGTGAAAGGATCCTAGGCTGGCAATATACTAAATACCCAGCAGAAGTGGCACTTAAACCAGCACGCAACACTAGTGTTTTTTAGAGCATTTTCGAAAAAAAAATGCTCTATTGTCCCCGTTTTGTCTGTCTGTCTGTCTGTCTGTCTGTCCGTCATCACCCTAGATCGCAACAACCATAAGTCCTAGACCCATGATGCATATATTATTTATTAGGTCTTGGCCTGCCATGTGTGCAGCAAAAGTTCATTTCGCGATCTGACCTCTGAGGGCGTAAAATGGGGCTTATAAAGTACCGTTTTTTACTATATAAGCTATATTAACAAAGAAGCGCCCTATATCTCAGCAACCATAAGTCCTAGACTCATGATGTATATATCATTTAGTAGGTCTTGGCCTGCCTAGTGCACATCAAAAGTCCATTTTGCGATCTGACCTCTCAGGGCCAAAATATAAGAGTTTCTTATACACCGTTTCTGCTTATATTTTAAATGTAAAAAATAAAAGCTAATGAAAGGGGCGTAATTATTATTTATCTTTGTAATAGTTATTAAACATGTTTACTTCCATCTCTAAATTTATTTCAATCCATATGCGTGGAGCAATATTTATGGCTGTAACCCGGACAAAAATTACGGATTCCGTCCGAAAATGCTCTAAAATGTCCTTTGTCCGAAACTGAAAAGACTTAAATTGCTTGTTTTTTTTAACGTGACATTAATATTAATTATTTTTTAAAGATTTTTTATTGTGTATTAAAAGACAATTGTAATGTAAATTGCGATGCGTTTGGGTGACTCTGTGATGCTTAGGATCAGTTGGTTATGGGTTCAAATACCAGATGGTGTAGTACATAACTTAATCTTTGGAGGCGTCGTTATATCGTTACTCGCTAGAGTAAGGTGGCGATGAAAGTAGGTCACTGCAAATACCTTCATTTTACATGATCGAGAAATAAATATCCTATCCGACAAGGACTTTAATAATTCCGCTGTTTGCTGCAACATAGTAGATGAAAACCGACACATTTCCAACACCTTTTGTGCATATGGCGTTTCTTTTGTAGAGTTTTAATTTAAAAGGTTGTTTTTTTCAGTAGGGGATTGGTGAGGGAAGATTTTTGGATTCATTAGCTCATTTAAATTAGAAAAGATCGCGACAGTCAAAAAATTTAGATAATTACACTTACATACGATTACATTTGAAAAAGGAATTCACATTTGTAACTAACATTTGTTTATGTTTATTTAGAGTGTGTTAACGTTTTCCAAACAAAGCATCGTCTTCTTTTGCTTTTTATTAGAAAAAAACTACAATATATATATCATTTCGCGATATTTGAACGTGAATATTTCAAAAACTAATAAGATAAAAGAAGACAAAGAAATGAGTACTCACGTGACCTATTAACAAAGACTACAAAAATCAAATATTAATAAATAGTCATAAATTTATTTGAAAGTTTTTTTTTTTAAATATATTTTTTTTCATAATATTTATTTAAATTACACGGAATCTGAACATACAGTGATAGAAAATGAAATAATGAATAAACAATTGAAAAAAAAAATGTTTTGACACTTTTTGCATTACATTGATGATGTTTTTGCAAGCAAATATTACACAAAAATTCATTTAAAAGGATTCACTGAGAAACATATCATAATACATTGGTTAATTAAAAACATGAAATTCACAATAAGAAAACCAAGTCTATCAAAGATGTCAGTTCAAACATTCAAAATTACTTTGGTCCACAAAAATGTAGAATCATGCAAATTCATGCAGATTTTTCACCAAGAAGGCGTCAAGACATAAACATACAATTTTCAACATTGCTAATTCTTGCCAAGGTTAACAAGTGTGCAAAATATGAAAAGAGTGAATTACTGTTCACATGGACATCTGGGGGTCGCAATCTGTGCAAAAATGGACGACCATGAATCTTGAAGGGGCCCACCATGATTAACAGGAATTCTCTATCAAAAAAATAAACACATATATGGCACTTACTAATTGTATAACATACATCATTTCATGTCTTATATGTTCTTGGCTATATCAGGTCAAATATTAATGAAAACTTTCTAAAGTGCAATGTTTGGAAATGTTTAGAGCATTTTGTGTACACGCTACACTTGAGATAAATACATCATTCAACTCAGGATAAAACAATGCATAAATACTGAAAATTTCAGCCTGATACTTGTTTTTATGTTTTTGAAATATTCACGTTCAAATATTGCGAAAATGTACATGTCACGATTACCCTTAAAAAATTAAAAAATCATATATCAAAACGTTTTTGACCAAATGGCCTGACATTTTCAGGAATCACTCATCTTTGAATGTACCACAAGCCCTGAGAATTTCAGGAATATCTGAGGGATTTGGTTAAACACCACTGGTTGAGTTGACATACAAATACAAATACAAATATTATAATTTAATGAAAACTCGTATGTTCTTTGGAATGTGAATGAAAACATTTTTGTGGAACCCCAAATTCATCGACATTTGTGTACGATTGTGGCACTTTTTGGTTATATTATCGATCGTAATATCGCATGTAATGGTTGTGACGATACGATTCTTACATTAGTGACTACCTACAACTGTGTATCGACCTATGTATATTTCTTTATTATTGATACATTTCTTACATTTCTAAGCTTTATCTTGTACATTTCTAAGCTCTATCCTGTACATTTCTAAGCTCTATCTTGTACATTTCTAAGCTCTATCCTGTACATTTCTAAGCTCTATCTTGTACATTTCTAAGCTCTATCTTGTACATTTCTAAGCTCTATCCAGTACATTTCTAAGCTCTATCCTATACATTTCTAAGCTCTATCCTGTACATTTCTAAGCTCTATCTTGTACATTTCTAAGCTCTATCTTGTACATTTCTAAGCTATATCTTGTACATTTCTAAGCTCTATCCTGTACATTTCTAAGCTCTATCCTGTACATTTCTAAGCTCTACCATGTACATTTCTAAGCTCTTTCCTGTACTTTTCTAAGCTTTATCATGTACATTTCTAAGCTCTTTCGTGTACATTTCTAAGCTGTAACTTGTACATTTCTAATCTGTATCTTGTTCATTTCTAATCTCTTTCGTGTTCATTTCTAAGCTGTATCTTGTTCATATTTAAGCTATATCCTTGTCACAGGGTATTCCCTATGACAGTGCACTAAATGGAGGTTTACTGTTGTGATGGTGATTTGTTGGATTTTGCAGCCACATCGGTATCGGATACTTGGGGTTATTTGTTCTTGATGTTATTGATTGTATTTGGTTATCCTTTTTATAAGTAGGGGTATCGTTTAAAAAAAAAACAAGACAAAACAATTAGCATTGTTTCTGTAAAGGTGGAGGGTATGTCACAGGGTATTCCCTATGACAGTGCACTAAATAAAAGTTTATGTTGAACGGAGGTAGAAAAAGATGCGAGGTAGTGACGGTTGTTGATGTTGAAGGAGAGAATACATTGTTTTGACTAACCTCTAGTATTGTTGTTTGTATTCATTTATAAGTATATTGTGATAATCCTGTACATTTCTAAATACTACCTTGTACATTTCTATGTTTTATCTTTTAATTTCTAAGCTATATCATGAACATTTCTAAGCACTATATTGTACATTTTTAAGCTCTATATTGCTGTAGCCAACATTAACATTCACAGTACTCGATTAGTTATCGAAGTTTTTAGTTAAAATAATGAAGGATAACATTTATAATGAAATCTAACCGAAACTAGAAGTGTAGTTTACGTAATTCTAAAAACTTTTCATTGAATCCATTTCAAGGCATCTGTCATGGTCTGTTATTGCCCGGGGCCAATATTATACAGTTATGGTCATGTTGTGGTAGCTCAATAGACCAACATCAGTTGCCCAGCTTTTAATTCAGCTGGTTAAACGTTTGTCCAAACCATTATTGTTCTCATGAATATTAAGTTATGCAGATTCTACTTTATCATATCCTATACTTCAGTGTTTCCCAAACTGTGGTACTCGTACCCTTATCCTTAGGTCTCGGGAAGGGTTTGGTCGGGCACGCGCATCTCCCGCCAGACAACATAGACTACTAATATAAAGCACGTGATCCCAACTGTCGGTTTAGTATACTTCATTTCTACCAAATGACATATACACTAGAATTCACTATAATCTACAACTCAAGAAGGCGGAATGGCGCCTTGGAATTTGTGGTTGGCGGAGCCTTCCTGATTGCGTCATAACACTTATACTTTACTATTTCTCCACAAATTACAATAAAATAAAGAGACAATACAAAAATGCCGAAAGTTATTTTTTGTGTGTGTTCTTTTTGGTTGTTTCTGTTTGTTTTTTTAAATGTATATGTGTTCTTGCCAAGGATGAAGGGTTAACCTGCTACCATAGGTATGTTCTATAAGTAGACACTAAGCATTTTTTTTTCCAGAAAAAACAAGTCAGAAAGCTAGAGAGGGTGGGGTGAATGATGTTTGTGGTCCTGCCATTACAGTGAGAGTGACAATGTAAACAAGCAACCCCTACGTCTAACAGCACTGCACGTATGGGTTGTGCTATAATTTCTTTTATTTTTCCTCCGACCTTAGAGAAACCGAATGTGTTTTTTTAAAGACTATTTGGTCAGACTTACTAGTACAACAAGCAATTTAAGTCTTTTCCGTTTCAGACAAAGGACAATTTAGAGCATTTAAGAGAGGGAAGTAATCATGTTACAAAAATAAATAATTTACAACCCTTTGATTAGCTTTTATTATTTATATTTAAAATATAAGTAAAACGGTACTTAAAACGCCCCCTTTTTCGGCTCTCAGAGGTCAGATCGCAAAATGGACCAAAGTGTTTTCTTGGCAGGTCAAGACCTACAAAATGATATATACATCATGGGTCTAGGACTTATGGTTGCTTAGATATAGGGCGCTCCTTTGTTAATACAGCTTATATAGTAAAAAACGGAATTTAATACGCCCCCTTTTTCGGCCCTCAGAGGTAAGATCGCGAAATGGACCAAGGGTTTTCTTGGCAGGCCAAGACCTATAAAATGATATATACATCATGGGTCTAGGACTTATGGTTTTTGAGATCTAGGGTGATAACGGACAGACAGACAGACAGACAGACAAAAGTTGTCCAGACCATTCTGTGTTTACCGGCCATAAACGTCATAAATGCGTAATCACTTTGCTTCTGTTCTAATTCTACTGATAACTGATGAACTAATATTTTAATGCTTATGCAGTGCCTTTTTAATGGATGGTGCGATGAATAGGCTCCCCGTATTTTATTTCTATTATACTCACTATTTATTATACAAATTCCACTATTTAATGATTGTGTATACTTTTCAATGTAATATCATTAGATCTAAAGCAGATAACATACGTTTGATGAACTCTGCTCTTGTAAAAGCTACGCCAACATATAACTTACTAATAGTAAGTTACTATATGGTTTCTGTTTATCTTTTTATGCGACTTTGTACTCATTATGTTTTTGTTTGTTCGTATATTATCTGTTGAGCAGATAATGAATAAATATATTAGAATAATGTTCATAAGTGTCTTGACCATGAGAGGGCACACGTTTTAAGTCACGGTTCACTATAGGCTCATACCTTTAAATAACGTGCCGGAATTGACATATTTTATTAATTAAAGGTTGATCTAATAACTAAAAGACTATTAATAAAAACGAGTGACGAGCCGCGGACACTCTGATCTTGGCTATTAGCACTACTGGATTAGACAGTCTGGTCTTGGCTATTAGCACTACTGGATTAGACAGTCTGATCTTGGCTATAAGCACTAATGGATTAGACAGTCTAGTCTTGGCTATTAGCACTACTGGATTAGACAGTCTGGTCTTGGCTATTAGCACTACTGGATTAGACAGTCTGATCTTGGCTATTAGCACTAATGGATTAGACAGTCTGGTCTTGGCTATTAGCACTACTGGATTAGACAGTCTGGTCTTGGCAATTAGCACGACCGGATTAGACAGTCTGGTCTTGACTATTAGCAGGGTCGAATTAGTAAGTGCAGTTTTGAATTTAGCTTGTTGATTGAAAGCTACATTAGTATACATGAAAAGCGCTTTTGTTATTTAGTGAATAATTGAACATGGTAATGATAAAGTATTAGATTTAACAGTAGTCTCTTGATTTCTTACTTTATTATCACATCCCTGTGTTTTGTCGTTTAATGTGTTGTCAAAAAAAGCTGAGCTCCTTTCTTCTTCTTCTTCTTTGTTCTCGATATATGATTATGTAGGATTTCAAACGACCAGGCCTATAGTTATGATGAACTGCATGGTTGCATCCAGGTCCGTCTCGCTCCCATAAAGTTTTTGATTGAAGGAGGTCATCTGTGGCCAGAACCTGTTGCGAGCTGTGTCATGTAAAGGGTATGTTTGGAGAGCATATTCTGCATTCTCTGGAGACATCCCACATGGGCAGTCCTCACTGTTTCCAATGCCTAGCCTTCGGAACATGTGTTGTCTTAGTCTGTTGTGTCCAGTTCTGAGTCTGAAGATAATATTTTGAGCTTGTCTGGGAATATTATAATAGGGGTCGCTTTTGTCATGATCTGGGTGGTTCCTCATCCATTCCTGCTGGATCCGTTCACCTATACAGCCCTTCATTTCTTCCGCTTCCAGAGGGACATCTACCTGTGTTTCTTTGCTGAGCTCCAAGAAGTTGAATTTGATCTCACTCGTAATGTGTCAACAATTAATAATACCAGTTATGACGAGAAAATGGACACTATAAAATTACCAGACTTGTTTATTAGAATGTTTCTTATTAGAATGGTTGTTCAAAGTTCAGGTAAAAGAGTGATTCTATAATATATGTTTCATTTTTTATCTTATTTATTCAGGAGAAAAGACGATTTGGTCTTTTTTTGAAATTTTTATTAAAATGTTATTAAATCATAATAAAAAAAAATAATGCAATCACTTCAGTAACTGGCTTGGGTAATAAGTTAACTTGAGTGTTAGAGCACAATGTATCGATTCGTGTAATTAAAAGTGAAAATGATAGATATAAATTATCGATGAGAACAGGAAATTATTAAAAATGAAATAAATCCATTTTTTTCCTTATTTACTGTGTAATACTTATATATTTTTTTGTATATTTTTCATAAAAGGTTTAAAGGATAATAATGTCGTTTTACAATGTCCAATTAAACGAGAGCGATGTCAAGACATCAACAGCGACAAAGACAGAGTTTTGACTCTACTGGACGATGGTCTTCTGGTGATGTGTGACACCAAGACTGACGGTGGGGGTTGGATCATTTTCCAGAGAAGAATTAACGGAAATGTCAGTTTTTATCGCGGATGGGAAGAATATAAATATGGATTTGGAGATTTCGATGTTGGAGAGTTTTACCTGGGCAACGAGTTTATACACCAGCTGACATCAAAGAGACATTACGAGATGAGAGTTGACCTGAGATATAACAACAAATACTATTTCGCAAGCTATTCCCATTTTAAAATTCTTGGTGAACCGGAAAAATACGAGCTTCAGGTCAGCGGGTATTCTGGGAATGCAACTGATAATTTGATATCAGGTCATAGTCATAATAATCAAAAGTTTTCTACCTTTGATATCGATAATGATAACTATATTTCACAATGCGCCCAGGAATATTTAGGTGGTTGGTGGTACAACAAATGTCATCGGTCTAACCTGAACGGCCAATGGGGAAATAAAACATATGGGGTAGGAATGAAATGGTATGATTTAACTACGCACACTGACAGTGTGTCTTTTTCTGAGATGAAACTTAGATAAATTAATATTTAAAAACACGTTGAAATAAACCACGTAGTTCATGTGTATAAAACCTGTGTTTCTAAGTTGATTTATATATAAATGTTTATTTTTTGCGATTAGGACAGTCGATGAATTGGCAGATTGAATTCAAGAGGACATATTATATGAACTATCGATGTTGTATTATCCAACTGGTGTGCAAATTAATCTAACATACATCTGTAGCTTTTGTGATATCATATAAAGAAGATATCATACAATGAAGATGTCCGATATTAAAGATATCAGATGATGAAGATATTAGATAAAGTAAATGATATATTATGAAGATATTAGATATGAAGATATCAAATAAAGAAGATATAAAATAATATATATAACATATGCTAAAGATCTCACATGATAAAGAGATCCGGTGTTGACGATATCAGTTTATAAAAATATCAGATAATGTAGATATCATATGGCAAAGTTATCCGGTAAAATATATATATGATTATGAAGATATCAGCTGTAAAAGACAATCTTAATGGTATATTAAAAATTATACATGTTTGATAAAAACCGTTTACTGTAACCAACTCCCAAAGCGCATTTACAAATATAATGTTTAAGTTTTCGTAAAAAAAGACATTTGTTTAAAGCCTAAATATCTAAAACTATCTTCCTAGGTCTGACTATGGGTACAACCTCTTTTAAATAACTAAGACATTTTTCTCTGATTATTTTTTTCTTACTTTGATACCAATTAATTTATGTAAACATGACTTCAAGGCATTTTCCTATAAATGAAATAAATCGATTTTACCAAACATTCCAATATGACGTATTTGATATGAAATTTAGCATTCAGTGTACTACTTTTGGTATACATCGACAAACTCCCTTGAAATCGTTTTTTTTTTTGCCTTTTAATTTGAAAGAAGAATATATTTGAATTTGAAATCGCCTAATTTGTATTGTCAGATATTTCTATAGGCACAGCGCTCATTCATTGCTGGTATAATTTGAGATGTTAAATGTTACAAATATTTATTGTGGACTTAGCAATGCTGATTAACATAGCAAAACAATTTTACCTTAATAACCATGGACAGCACATTTAAGCTATAGTACTATTCTGTATCTATCTAACTAATATCATGTTTTAAAATATACAGTAGACATTTGACTAACTAATCGAATTAATCGCATTGACAATCGAACATAACCAATATTGTCATAGCCCGTAGATCTGTGCAAAACAGTTAAAAGCATATACAATAAAAACCATATTATTAAAGTAATTCTATTAAAGTTTTTATTTTTTTTTCAAAATGCAGCAATATTCGTTTTAATGCGGTTAAATATAGATTTTGTTAGCCGGGTAGTCACTAGTCCTTCAGTGGTTATAAATCAACATCAGAGATTTTTAGTCAAATGTTTCACACAGCTCTACAAAATCAGCACTACACTTACCGTTAATACAATTTGTAGGGCTTACATGAGTGAGTTTGGGCTGGTGAAGAAATAATTAATAAATGATGATCTGTTGGTGTCAAACTGCAGAGTTGAGGACAATAACTGTCCTATAGTTGGTAGATGATGATCTGTCGGTGTCAAACTGTAGAGATAAGGATAATGACTTTCCTATAATTGGTAAACAGGCACACGTATCGATGAAAAACATCATGCTAGATATATGTCAATCAGAGTATGCAAAATGATGCAATGAAATCATTACAAGGACTACAGAGATAAAATGAGACGTATTTTTATAGAAGAGAGACGCACGAGCGTGTAGAGATACTACACACATAATATAAATATTTTTCACGAGGATTTGATACAATTCGCTACATTATGTCCACGTCTTCGGCAGCTACGACATTGGCGAGTTCTACCTCGGCAACGAGAAAAATCTTCCAGCTGACGTCGCAGAATCGTTAAGAGATCAGAATCGACCTAGCCTTCAAAAACGCTAAGTACTACGCGTTGTACTCGTATTTCCGTATCATGGGAGAAAGTGATAACTACAGACTCAAGGTAAGCGGATACTCCGGAAACGCCACGGACAGCTTGATCTCGCACCACAATGACGCAATCTTCAACACCTTTGATAGAGATAATCCACGGAAGTGCGCACAAACGTTCAAAGGCGCATGGTGGTACAACAAGTGCCACACGTCCGATCTCAACGGTGTGTGGGCTAGCACGGTTAAAGGTCAAGGGGTAAACTGGAGTCCGCTGAGCTCGGCGAATTCAAGTGTGACGTTCACGAAGATGAAAATAAGAGAAATTTACACTTTGAGCTGAGAAAAGTCAGGTATAGAAACTAATACTGACAAGAAGCTTATATACATGAACTTCAATGTACATAACTAGTTTTTAGATCTAAAGAACATAAACATTAAACTTTTTACAGTTAATTGTATTGAGAGTTATAAATTCATTGCAAATATAGCTGCATTTCTAATTAAAAGTGAATTTTAAATATTTAAAAAGGACACGTAAAATAAATAATATAATAAATTATGACAAGCAAACAGCTATTTCACTTAGAAATAAATATGATTTTCTTAACCATAAATAATAAATCTGGTTTTATCTTATCTGCATCCTATTATATATTAAAAAAAAAATGAAATGTTTTTTTTTATATATATCATTTCGTTAGTTGTATAAAATATTTATAGAAAGCTGTGTTGAATAATTTAATATAATGACCTTCAATTGATATGTAAATTATATATATGGAGGTGTTGTATCTATCTCGTGATTACCCGAGTCAACTATTTACCAAAATTAATTTGAACTCATATGCGTGAATCTTAACAGTTTAGCACTTTCCTGATGCGGGTGGGGAGGCTTTTTTATAAGAGGGCTCAAACGCCTCATATGTTTACTGTGTTTCTTTTTTCCAATAACGTCGCCCCTGTGGATATTTATATAATTGATGTATTTAAAATTTGTAGCAGAGAAGTGCTATCTGGCTTACATTTACATTACATTTATCATGGCTCTGTAACTATCTGGCTCACATTTATATTAGAGAGCTGCACGGGATTGGGATTAGCGGGACTCCCGCGAGATTGGAAATAAATTTGTCGGGAGTCCCTTGGGTTTGGTTTTTTTTTTTTTTGCGGGAGTTCCGTGGGTTTGGGTTTTGTTTGAGTGGGACTCTCGCGGACTTGGATATGATTGCTATTGAAATTTCTTTAAAAAGTGCCTGTAAAAAAGTCGCTAAAATATTTTAATTTATTTTTTCAAGGTGGTTATACTAAAAATGAACAAGTGATTCCTTTTTAATTCCTTAATGCGCATGCGCAGTTTATTATATCTTGAAGTGATTTTCCATTCGTTAAATTGAAATGTAAATCTGAATGTTTTTTACTTCTCTAATTCTATTTTTTAATTTTCAAATAATGGATAATAAAGCAAACATTCAAAAGTTAGTTTACGCAAAAAGCGAGCGTATTCAGTTTTACGTAAATAAAGGTGGTAAAAGAAATATTTGGGAAAGTTTCTATCGTTTGCGCTTGGATGATGAGGATGTGCCATTCGCGTTATGTACAAGATGCGATACCATTTTAACTTGGAAGGCACGCTATGGTACGAATGGTCTGTGGACGCATCTCGAATTTTGTATAAACAAATCACCAGTTCCAAAAATTACATCAATAACTAGCTTCATTCCAAGTCAAGAGAAGATTGTAAAACAGGCTCCAGTTCAGGTTAAAACAGAAATCACAAATACCATTGTTTCAATGTGCGCTAAAGACATCAGGCCCTTTTCATTTGTCGAAGGCTGTGGTTTCCAAGAATTGGCTGCAAAGTTTATAAACATTGGTGCAAAATATGGGAATGTTCCTGTTAATGAGATTTTGCCTTGTGCCACAACTGTTTCAAGGCATTTGGGTAATGTTTTGGGAGAAAGTAAAAAATCTCCAGAAAGTGTTAATGACCTCTTATTTTTACAAGGGCTTAAACTATCGAACTGTTTACATTACTTATTATCTTAAATGTATTTCATGTATGCTTTTCGAGAGGATTTCTACGAACAAATTTTTAAAGCATTATTTATAAGTTTTAATAGAATATTTTTTTGACGGGAGCGGGTGGGGTTGGGAAAAATTTTCGCGGGAGCGGGTGGGGTTGGGAAAAATTTTCGCGGGAGTGGGTGGGACTGGTTTTGAAAACGCGGGAGTGGGTGGGACTGGTTTTGAAAACGCGGGAGTGGGTGGGACTGGGTGTGATTTTGACTCCCGTGCAGCTCTCTAATTTATATTACATTTACCCTGGCACTGTGGCTAAAAATGTGCAGTGTAGTAGACGTTCATTATCATGTGACTAAATAACATGTACAAGTTGGATATAAAAGTTCAAAGGATGCGTTATCGAATGTTATATCTGACATGTAATACACAGCCAATAAAAGTTAAATTACTTCAACAAATGATGCAACCACTGTAAAGAAAGAATAAGAATACAATATATTATGTTTTTTTTCACGTTTTTAATAAAAATAATAAAGTAATAGATTTTGATGGTCAGACAGTGATCAGACAATTATTATTTCAAAAATTTAAAGTACACTCCTAATGAGTAACGGTTGCATAGTTCTCGTCTGTCCACCTGAGAGTCCAGGGTTCGATCCATCCATCGAACACAGGATTATAATTTAATCTGCAGCGCAATTTCAAATACGTTTTTGAGCATTTTTACTTTAACATTTGTTGGTGGCAGAAACATTAAGGTGCTTAAATCGACAAACACAAAGCTTAATTCTCACGGATAATCCAATATGTAGGTTACATTCTTAACATTGGCGGATACGTGGGTAAAGGTTTTGTCGAGAATGTTGTTCTCCGCCTATGACATAGATGATTACATGGGCTGTCTGAACATCTGGCTGGTGGCTCACAATATGTCTTCAACCCAATTTTAACGGTACTTGTATGTGTTTTATATAATAGAAGCCTTGCAAATCTTTAAAAAGAATGTATACATTACTAGATGTATAGCCATTATATAGGCAATGGTGCTATACACTGCAATGTAATATATATGTCATAATGGTATGTGTCATTCAGTTATAGCTTCGCATCTTGACTGCATCAGAGTCAGTGACCCGATTCAAAATGTCTTAATACATAACACTTCGCTATCTGCTAATTGCAGGTCTTAAACATAACAAGCAATTTAAGTCTTTTCCGTTTCGGACAAAGGACATTTTAGAGCATTTTCGGACGGAATACGTATTTTTTTTCCGGGTTACAGCCATAAATATTGCTCCACGCATATGGATTTATATCAGAGGTGTGCGGATCTTGAAATTTAGCGTCCGCGTCCGTCCGCGGATTTCTATCAATGATCCGCCTGCGCGACCGCGTCCGCGACCGCAGAATCTTACAACATTGGTCCGCAGTCAGTCCGCGCGTCCGCATTGCTGAAATTTAGCTGTTTAAATGACTTGACATTTTTTATGGTAACGCTAAAGAAGATCCGCGTCAGTCCGCGAGTCCGCAACTTAACCATACGAAGCGTCCGCTGTCCGCTCATCTCTGATTTAGATATATTTAGAGAGGGAAGTAATCATGTTGAATAACTATTACAAAGATAAATAATGATTACGCCCCTTTGATTAGCTTTTATTATTTATATTTAAAATAAAAGCAAAAACGGTATATAAGAAACTCTTATATTTTGGCCATGAGAGGTCAGATCGCAAAATGGACTTTTGATGTAAACTTGGCAGACCAAGACCTACAAAATGATATATTCATCATGGGTCTAAGACTTATGGTTGCTGAGATATACGGCGCTCCTTTGTTAATATAGCTTATATACTAAAAAAAAAAAACGGTACTTTATAAGCCCCCTTTTACGGCCCTCAGAGGTCAGATCGCGAAATGAACTTTTGCTGCACACATGGCAGGCCAAGACCTACTAAATAATAGATACATCATGGGTCTAGGACTTATGGTTGTTGCGATCTAGGGTGATGACAGACAGACAAACAGACAGACAAAACGGGGACAATAGAGCATTTATTTTCGAAAATGCTCTAAAAAGTGTGAACAACAGTCCTTTGACATGTCAATGTTTTAACCTTAGTGACATTACCATACTTCCGGTCAGGTCAATTATATTTTTTATACATATTGCGTGAAACGTATATTCTGAGAAATATTTTTGTATAAATAAGTGTTAAATATTTATTGTTATCTTTTAATATTAACAAAATACACATAAAAGATGTTTACTTTGCAGGTAATCATGTATTAGTTTTAGTTTTAATATACAAAACAGTGTATATTTTCTTCATAATCTTTGGCAGAGTATAAAAATTTGATTTTGCTTCTGCACTGAAAAGGTGAAATAGACTTATAATCCCAACTAATACATCTCTCTATTGGTCTATGAATTATCTGCATATGTATCTCTCTTAGGCAATAGCTATATGAGTATCGACATACCTTATTTGTATATATCGTTCAGATAAATTCAACACCTATGATTCATGTAAACAATCTAATGAAGAATAAACTAATGATTTATTAACATGCTTATCAAGACCTCACTGAGGACATAGAGCACTGGTGTTGGAGGCATCACGGTTGTCATAGATGTCTTGTGTGGGAGGCCTCACATTAGACATAGATGACGTGTTGGAGGCTTTTCAGAAGACATAAAACACTGGTGTAGGATGCCTCTTGGAGGACATAGATGTGTGGGAGGCCTTTCAGAGGACATATATGACTGATGTTGGAGGCCTCAATGAGGACATAGATGACTTATGTTGGAGGCCTCTCAGAGGAAATAGATGATTGGTGTTGGAGGCCTCACGGAGGGCATAGATGACTGTTGGTTTAGGCCTCACAGAGGGAATAGAACACTGGTGTTGAAGGCCTCTCAGAGAACATAAATGACTTGTATTTGAGGCCTCACAAAGGAATATTACACTGGTGACGGAGGCTGCACAGATGACATAGATGAGTGGTGTCGCCCATTAATTTTCAACCAAATTTATATTATTAATATCGCGGGGTAGAGAACTCCGACTGTACTAATTGTCCATATTACCGATGAGACTTCCCCATGTTATTGTACGTATGACAGAAAATAAACCAGACACCGTACAGAGATTTCATTGAACTGTTTTAATGTTCATCAAACTAAATACATTCGTAATTTGTTTCAGTTTATCACTGTATGATTGGATGAGTAGTCGTGACAGCAAATTTTCAAATGAACAATCAAACATATGTTAAAGAATCAAACCTGCGTCTCTTGCAGCGGTTACGTAAAGGCGACATAGTGAATATTCCAACAGAGGCGCATACACACTGTGACATCTACGTTGGTAAAACACTTGTCTATATTTATTTATTAGACATATATATATATATATATATATATATATATATATATATATATATATATATATATATATTCATACATAATTGCAGTAAATGATTACATTTCAAAGTATTTCCTTAGTTTTTAAAAGTTTAAAAAAAAAATCAACTGAGGTTTATTTTTTTTTTTCGCGTTCTCCAACCCATTTTTATCTATTCTCGTTTGTCATTGAAAACATTAATAACATCCAAAATGTATTCCTAATCAAATGAACAAAATAATAATAGTTAGTAGGGGAAATTACTACAAACAACAATATTTCATGATTCAAAATTGTAGCCTATTAAGATTCACAAAAAAAAAAGATGAATTGATATTACTTCCCCTTTCATTAAGTAGATCATGGTTCAACAACACGTTCAACTATGACTGTCGTATTAAGCGTTATATTATTGTAAAGACGACCGACAGACTGATTTGTATCTATATGTATACGTGTAAATATACACTATTTTTTTACTTTTTTCACGGCACGCATTAATCACTTATACGGCTCCTGGCTCTGCACCCCAATGGTGTAGCGAAGGGGGAGGGGACATCATGCCCCAGGCGCTACTCAGTATGGTAAATTTTACGTATAATATTATATGGTTTCTGAATGGGGGGGGTGCTAAAAGGTATTATGCCCCGGGCGCGAAATAGCTCGCTACGACACTGGTGCACCCTTTGGTTGTAGAAAGTTAAATTTTCAAAACGGATACATTACCAATCAGTAGTAATTTGATCAATAGTCGAACATAGTTCTCAGCTCACATATATTATTTCAAAAAAATATGTATACGGTCTTATTATCCATCCCAGTGCAATACCCTATATTTCTTCAAGCTTCTTTGCTACTGTATATTCCATTTCTAATGTATTCTAACCTAAATTTCGAGACAATGTCAAGAATGGATTTAAAAATGAAGTGTCAATTGTAATATGCATAAACATTTCCGAATTTTATATTTCATATACTTTAAACATTCGTGCTAATTTAAAATGTATCTTTTTTTCAGAAGTTGAACATCTGTTAATAAATGCATTTTTTTATTATAAATAAATCTGATGTAACCGTCGAAAGCTCTCAGTACTCAAATCTCAGAACTAAATAAAGGTTTTGACCTTACTTTTCAATGACCATGATTTTGGCCGTACTTTTCTATGACCATGGTTTTGGCCCCTTACTTTTCTATGACCATGGTTTTGGCATTACTTTTCTATGACCATACAAAGTGATACTGTTTTCAAACTTATATTTCTTCCATTAAGTTTTAAAACAAAGTGATGCATTTTATTCATCTATGTTCTAAGTGAAAACGTATTTATGCATACAAATTAATGTTCAGCTGTGATCTTTCTAGGTGAGTACATCATAGTTTTCTATTTTGCTGCTCACTCAAATAGCTGTGGTGGAGTGGTGACCACAGTAAAAGTTATTGAAGAATCGTTAATGGCAGTAGCCAAAGGTTGCATTGCCTATGTTGAAAATGAAGAATGTGTCAGTTTTAGGTATGTCAATTTGAGACATTTATGAGATTATTGAGATAATCTCTTCACAGTCCATTGTTTAAGGAAAAGCAAATTATCATCGGTAGTTGCACAAAACTCAAGAGCAGCAATTATATATATCGATGATTGTATGTATTTATTTCTATAATATTTTTTTTTTTACTTTGATTAGCTTATTTTTGGATTACTTCTTACTCAAGTTAATTGTACAGTTTTAAAATATTATTTAAATTGTATTATGTTGTTCATGCAACTGTAAATCAAAACTTGTAAATAAATGTTACTTTGTTACAACACATAACAACAACACCAAACTTAAGAAATAAAGAAAAGAATTAAAATGTTATATCTCTCTTATAAATTATTTTTTTGAGATTCTTAGTTTTATTTTGAAGAAATCTTAACTGTATATTAGTGGATATCTTTATAATCAAATTTACCTAAATTTGGTTTTAAATTTCCTCACAAGCCCAATGAGCGAGTTAAATTGTGTTTTTTGTTTAAATGAAATTTTGTTGGATGCTTCACATAGTGATAGAACGCTTATCATTTCTTTGTCGACACTTTTCTTACAAATATTTATTCGGGAGTATTTTAGTGATTATTATGTTCTTTGATTATACTTATCATTCACTGATGAAATCTACCATGACTTTATTTATTTTTCATTGTTGTTACATTACTAACCAATGGATGTAACTCCTGTATTTATACAACGTAGTTGTTCACCTTGATAGACAACATTTCCTACATTTTACATTTTAAACAGTCGCTCGGTAGTATATTGTATATAACCTCATTTCTTTCATTAATGTTACATGTGATGTGTACTGTATTGGGCTGTGTTTACTAAGTAATAATAGCCTGCCTAACACCATTCCAAAGAACTGTAGAAGGAATCCTTCGCAAAGGGCGCCAGCGAAAATGTCGGTTTGACAATATAGAAAAACTGGACATGGGTACATAATGAATGAATTAGAGACAGCCGCTCATAAAGAAGCAGTTATAGAGAAATATGTCTGGTATATACTCTGAAAAAGGACTCTTGAGATGTGTTATTGGTGGCCCCATACCCTGAAATGAGTAAAGGGCAATGGTGATGATAATATTTTATTTTTATATTATTTTATTAACTATGTTTTTTTGTAGACTGCGTCAGTCGACTATTTAATGTTTAGTTATGAAATTACGTATTTTAATGTTATGGTAAATCATATTTTACCATTATAAAAAGATTGTATTCACAATTATTTACATATACAACTTTTTATCCTTCATACGTTATCCGACTCTCGTACTGTCTCATTATTTCTCTGCTTTGTATTCTCAATGATAATACAAAAGTCTTAAAGCATTTAGGCTACAATTTAAATTATTATTTTTTGTGTTTTTATAGGAAAACAAAATAATTCAAAATCAGACATGTGACCAGAGTAACTACCTTCCTTGTTAACTGTTATTTACGCATCGCATATATTCCAGTTTAACAGTTTTACTAGATTTCTTATCTGACATACTTATCACAGTTAATGGGCAGGAAATAACGCAATTAAACGTGACAGAAAACAGGGATTTTACAAATTTTATTTGTGTTGTTGTCTATCAATTACATTTTTATTAGTTATCTGTACTTCTGGAGGATTGTATATTGCAGTTTTCTGCATGTTTGAGTCAAAGAACGGTAGAAACAAAATAAATGGGTCACAAGAAGCCATCTTTTGTTTTCCTTATACTATTGTATTCTCTACTGACATATATACAGCTACAGGTAAGTAGTTATATTAATTTCTGTAAAAATATTTACAGCTAGTTAAATATAGAAAGACATTTATTGATAAGGTTTGTTAAATCATCTAAAGGGCCTTATCTATGCCAAACAATACACTTTTATTGAAATAATTATGAATAGTAAAGTATTATTACCAAATTAGCAACTTATTTAGTTCCTATTTTAAGATGCAATGTACAAGTGTAGTAGAGTATCAATGTGTATAACATGACTTATACATTTTTATTATCATAAATTCAAATTTACATTCGTTTTAAATTGTAATTGAAGTAGACTAAATATATATGCGGTCCACCGTTAACAATCAATTTTAACTGTCGTTCTCCGTAAAAAAAAAGGTTTTCCCACCCCTGTTTTAATGTAAACATTATGTTAAAAAATATTGGGTAATGACTGACTGATAGGGTCCTGCATGAAGCTTACTGAAGTGAGCAATCCACACCGTCCTAATTTTAAAGATCCTGCAAAACTCTTCAATACTTTTCATTAACATTAAAAAAAAATAATTTAAGTAATAAATCTATATTCATATTTCTTTTAAAGACAACACAATGTATCTTAATCTCCAGGAAATGCACACGATATTAACATGAAAGTTCTCATGAGTTGTCCTTCTTTGCCCATGTCCTGCAAAGATGTACATAGTACTCGAGACAGAGTTGTCGTTACTCTTTCATCGGGGATCAATGTCATGTGCGACACCAAGACTGACGGCGGGGGGTGGACCATCTTCCAGCGGCGGATTAACGGAAAGGTGGATTTCTATCAAGGTTGGGAAGAGTATCGCTTCGGTTTCGGAAATTATACTGTTGGAGAATTTTACCTGGGCAATGAAAACATTTTCCAGTTAACCACTAGAAGAAAACACCAACTCAGAATAGAACTTTAGTTCAATAAGACCAGATATTTCGCACAATATTCGTTGTTTCGCATAATGGGTGAAAACGAAAATTACCGCTTAAAAATAAGTGGCTATTCCGGAAATGCAACAGAAAACCTAATTACAGGACATGCTGATATGATGTTTAGTACGTTTGATAAGGACAATGATGGCGGATCTGGAAACTGTGCTGCGATATATCGCGGTGCATGGTGGCACAATTTATGTCATAATTCCAATCTCAATGGAGTGTGGGGGAGTAGTACACGGGGGGAAGGTGTAATCTGGCATTACCTGACTGGTAACACTACAAGCGCAACTTTTACCGAAATGAAGATTAGAGAAATCAAGCCCTAAGTTATAGGGCAATTATCTAAATTAATATTTTACGCCTTACATGTTGGAAGATATTCATCGAATTTTATTTTTAAGACAAATTAAATTGTGGTTTCGAAAAATAAATACAATTAATACTCGATCTTTATTTTCCATGTTAAATATCTATGTTTTATTTTACAACATTTTTACTTTTCTAGTGACTAATTAAGTAAATAATTTTCTTTTAATTGCTTCAAAAACCGGTCAATGGTTGACAAGACCAATGCTTGCATCAGGTTTCCGGTTAGTTCAATCACTACCTTTGTTTTCCTTGGTGCCTCCATAACTTTTGCACACTCGTCTATGGTTAAAATGATAAAAGGGCACTACCAAATCCGTCTATCAAAAGCTAACCCCCTCAAAACAGGACTATTAATAAGCCGCCAATTTCATAATCCATTACATCTAAGATGTAGATCTTCATTTAAAACTGGGGCTTATAGTCAATTACGTTGTTGTTGCTTTAAATAAAATTACCCATTCCCCTCTTTAGTTTTACATTTGATTCCAACGTTAACAGTTTAATATTGAGGTCTAGTTAATACAATTTAATTATATAGTATGGTGTAAAGCAAAGTATTTCTTGATGAAAGCAAGTTTCAAAATATTACGATAAGAAGAGACGACTACAATACACATTAACTAAAATATAAAATGTCCACAAGCCTTATCTCGAAACATAGATAGTGACAACGACAGAATGGTGACTCTACTGAACATTGGTCATCAGATGATGTGTGACTGACGGTGGAGGTTGGATTGATTTTTTCGAATATGAGAAGGGTATTAATATGTGTTTGAATAACTTTGTATTTAATTTGTATTAGGCTACATTAACACTTCATAAATCTACTTTTGGCCAATGTCTCTTCTGTAATATGTTTAAACATCTGCTTTGGAGCGCTCCTAAAATGTGTTTATCCACTAGCTACCAGGACCTTATGTAATATGTTTATCCACTACCAGGGCCTTATGTAATATGTTTATCCACTAGCTACCTGGTCCTTATGCAATATGTTTATCCACTACCAGGCTCTTATGTAATATTTTTATCCACTAGCTACCAGGGCCTTATGTAATATGTTTATCCACTAACTACCAGGCCCTTATGTAATATGTTTATCCACTAGCTACCTGGTCATTCTTTAATATGTTTATACACCATCTACCAGGCTCTTTTGTAACATGGTTAAACATCTGCTTCTGGGCCCTTCTAAAATGTGTTTATCCACCAACTACCAGGCCCTCTGTAATATGTTTATACACTAGCTACCAGGCCCTTATGTAATGATGCTAGAAGTCTGACAGAGCCAGGTAATACCACTTTCAAGTCAAATGAAGTTTACTCGTATGAAAAATTATTTAAAGATTTTTTTTTATTTAATTCGTCACAGATAAAAACAGTACAATGTAAGGGAAACTATCGTTGAATACTAATGGAAGATACACTAGTAAAACACATTATTTCCCTTGGATTCATTTTCAGATTGTTTTTTCAAACCATATTTTTTTCTTAATCATGTACATTAGGGGCGTCATGTTTTTAAATTAGGTTTCAGTGAATCCCATTGAGCCTCTAGCGACGCTAGACTAGCGTGACCCTTCCCCTCCAACCCCACCACCTTCTCCATTTGTGTATAGCGCTCGACTGTCGACTTGAGGGTCTTAGGTTTGATTTCCTTTAAGGAGCAATGAATTTTTCAGGTATTGTTTAAAGTCACATCTGTATCTCCCTTGGTTATCGCACTATTGGTTTGTGTTGGGAATGAAATAAGAACATTGTGTAAACCGTCTCATAAGTGTTTTATAGTATCTTAGAGATTTCATCTTATCTTTACATGGACTTCACACATATTACATTCAGCCAGACTCGTTTATCAACATTGTGATTAGCTTGGTTAGGCAAATTCGCTTGACTGAAAATGTGTATTGTTTTGAGAAATAAAGAGTTATATTTTCTTATAGTCAACAAGTTAATAACCAGAGAAATCAAAATACTTCAAAAAATAGAACTGTAAAAACAACAAACAACAACAACAAAAAAATAAACATATAATGTAAAATATTTCAACGTTAACAACCAGGTGGAATCGATTCATGCCGGACGAATAAGATCGAGTCTTTTAAAATATTAGGTTCCGCTGCATGTATATTTAATTAAGATTAAACAGCTTTGCTAGAATTTTAGTATAATTAAATGGTATGTAGCGTCATCATCTCGTTACAAGAGTAACAATTGAATATCTACATTGTTAAGTACGAGCATGTATGTCATATATGACTCAACTCAAGCACCTTACTCGGAAATACATACACTTGAACTTTAAGTGAAATATTTTGTACCAACTGAATTGTTTTTTTACGCACACACTTCCTCAATAATGTTTATCTGCCCATTTGAAAAAATGTTTCGTTTTGAACGCAAGGCCGGTTCAACCACTTTGCGATGCTAGGCCGTCGCCTAGTGCAGTGGTCCCCAAACCGCTGTACCGGTCCTTGGTTCAAACGACACGGGGCTGCCCAAGAAACATTACACTATTTCCTTTTTATTTAATGGGGTGTTATATTTCTGTCTGGATTGGGCGATTTTCCATGAACGAGCGGCTGACCGGGCGCTTAGCGTCCGTGGGTAGCAGTGGCATTGTAAATAAAAACAATCTAAAATTTTAATACACAAGACCCCCACTTCGCCGCTTCCTCCCCTCCTTCCGGCGGGCCGCGAAAAATTTTCAAACGTCGATCGGTCCGCGGCGAGAAAAAGGTTGGGGACAACTGACCTAGGGCAACCAAATTTCTAGAGGGCAACCTGTAAACTTTGAATTAAATCTTTCACTTAAAAAAAATGGTGTTAGCTATTTGTTGTAACATTTCAGAGATGATAAATGGTTATTAAAAAAGTAATTTCTCATTTTTAAAATTGGTGCACTTGTGCATGGGGGTGGGATTTTGAAAATGCACTTGTGCCAAAATTAAGAGATATGGTGAAATTTCCCCTTTGCCTGGGGCAAGGTAAGTGCCACCGAGCCGGACCCTCCAGCTCAATTACGTCACAGGTTTGTATTTTCTCTGACTGTGTTGTTTGACAGACAGTGGGATAACATAAATAATCAAACTTTGTTATGTATCTAAATTATTATATTAATTAATATATAGTATAAAAGTCAAAATAAAATTAAATAATTTCAAATTGTTTTCGTTTTAGTACGGGTCATTTCTGATTTAAATTTAATTTATTAGAATTTCATGAGCTCCGTTAAATTCGCAGACCCTGGGCTCAGTGCCTATATGGAGGGTGCAAATTACTAGGGGTGGCACTTTGTCGGTACCTTATTGCGGCGTTTTCGGTAGTTTTGGGATGAGAATGGTGCAGAACTTGTAAGAATTCGTTAGTTACACTACTGGCTATAGCAAAGGGGTACAACTTCAACTTATACAATGAGTCGATGCTATCAGTGCCGTAGCGAGCTTAACTTCGTGTTTTAGATATAAGCAATTGTTATACTAACAATTTTATTCTTAATATGTCACTAACACGCTACTTCTAATTGTTTCCCTAATATGTCGTTTTTTTCTGTAAATCTTTAACTAATTCTAATTAGTTGATGTCAAATATTTAGAGAGCGTCCTCTAGATTTAAAAATAAGAATTCAAAGTGAACAATAAAAATATAAAAACACTACTTTTTTCTGCATCAGTTAAGATCTTTTTTTTTAATAAAATCCAATGAACTAATTATAAAGAAATCTGCATAGGACAGAGGATTTTGCGCTCTATTTCCCCTTACTATATCTACGGCACTTTGCAACGCTACCTGCACAAAATAATAAATTCAGGTGTTGCCAAGAAAAAAGGAAAACGTTAAGCAAATAAAAATCACACTCTCTCGAGTATGGAAAATGAGTCATCTTCATCTTAGTCTAAATCTGAAACCCGATCTAGTATTATTTATCGTAAAGTAGTTTTTAAGTATACGATAAAACAGTTTCTTTGCTTGCTAAGACTGCCTTCAAGGTAGCTGGGGTACTAATTGTACAAACAAGTGCAGCGCAGATTGCTACAACTCTTGTGACAGGTCAACTGGTGTTTGTGACAAAGGATGTAATGGATTCAGTGAATCACCAGTCTGTACTGAAGTTATGTTATCAAATGAAAAAAAAAAAATGCATTTCTTCATTAAGTTTTACTGGTGATTATTTAGATTGTACTCGTAATTTTATTTCTCGTGGTTGGGTCGACCGTCACAGAGTGACTTATTCTGGTATTGATTGTCAAGGGAGAGAATCAGGGGTGACATGAGACTGGTTGAGTTGCATTCTGCTTGCGTGTGTGTTTAGGTATGTTATCAAAAAAAATAGTATTTCTTCATGAAGTATTGCATATGATTTATATAATTTATTGCCTTACTTTTAGTAATTTAGCTAGAATGGTGGACTAAAATTCGAATGACGTTTTATTTAATGAAGGGAAGATATATTGGAATCGTATATGTGACTCAGAAATATTGAAACTTTTAATTTACCTACTTGGCTTTGAAATATGATATATTTTTTTCTCAATCCGATTACTTGCCGTATTTATTGAACTCCAATAAGCCCAATATTTGATTCTCTATATCGGATACGGCATTTTGAATCAAATGAGAATTGATAAAGCATTTGTCCTATCCCTTGTAAGTGCTTGCAGGGTCAGGCATGCATGATGCAATCATCAGTGATGCAATCACACCAGTGATTCAATCACACCCATGATGCAATCACACCAGTGATGCAATCACACCCATGATGCAATCACACCAGTGATGCAATCACACTCATGATGCAATCACACCAGTGATGCAATCACACCCATGATGCAATCACCCCAGTGATGCAATCACACTAATGATGCAATATGAATGGGGTGATATATCCTATAAATAGGGAAGTTACCACGGTTTTTGAGGGACGGAGACACACACACAAGAGAGAGAGACTAGAGACCCATGAAGGGGATACTAGATATAACACGTGGACTTAGTGGACAGTGCAGTCGAGAGTTATAATAGTTATAGACTCGTGTACTGGTTTATAGTGATAGCAGTTACTTGTGATTTATTGCCACATCTCTCATCGAATATTGATCTTAGTATTTATCGTGTGTGTTGAATTATAGAATTATACATGTGATTTATTGATTCATCTTCCCAAGTGTTTATATTGAATTATCATATTCTCATCTGTATATATCATGCATTCAAAAGTTCAGTTAATTCTTTTACAATACAAGGAGTTGTGTCGTCTGATTTAATAAGAGTACAAGTGGGATACGACAGTATTGATATTTAATTAAATCGGAGTAGAATTTTTTATGGCATCGTCCCATCACTGTTAAAAACTAGTTCCCATGTTTTCTAGTTAGTCTAACAGATCAATTTAAAATGAATGTTCCAATTTATAATCATATTTTCATTCCAGCATGTGCTTACAACAAATGGGGTCCCGACTGTGCCAATAATTGTGGCGCCAACTGTTTCAATCAATCCTGTACCAGTACAAATGGAGAATGTAACCAAGGATGTAATGGCTACAACGATCCGCCAAACTGTAAAATTGGTAAATTAAAAAAAAATTCAATCCAGTTAACTTTAGTTAATTAGCCAGACAGACAGAGACAGACGGACGGACGCACTGACGGACGGAGTTCATTGATATTCAAAAAATGACCTGTTGAATTTTGCGTTATATCTGTGAACAATGTTGCTCGAAAAATGAAATAAGTCAAGTGAAGATATAGAACACTAAATACTTATTGACAGCCAGGTTTCGCTACTCCTACTATTTCGTATCTTTCTACCTTTCTCATCTCTGCACAGTAGCCGAGAATGCGCTATATATGACTGAGGTAATCTGCATTGCAAGGGATTCGAACCTTTTACCTGAAGCGTGTCAATCCATTTGAAAGTCTCCCTGTCACTTTATCAACATGGACTTGTACAGTGGTTCTTAAACTTTCATGCTCTGTGACCCACTTTTACAACAGTTTTAGGCTCTCAACCCACCATTGAAATCTCTTTCTTACGATAGAATTACTTTTTTTTTATTTCGTAGATTTACAAAAGCTTTACGTTTGAAACATATCGATAAATATAGGTGTAATTATACATAAATAGATTCTCAATCTTTTAATTGTAAACGGTACTTTGAAAACCCTCTGGGAATGTCTGTTCATCAAACAATGATTTTCTTTTTTTTCACCAATTGATTTCTTTCTACTCTATATAACTTCAAGCTGCGTTTTCAACAAATGGGGACTAAATTGTAACAACACCTGTATGTCACAGGTTGTGACTAATCGGTCGAAACTATCCCCTTACTCCAACCCTTAACCTAATAATGGTAATAACGTTAATATGTAGATTAAACTATACATAACAATCTACGTTCCCGCTCCTCAGTTTTCTCCCCCCCCCCCGTTCCCACCCCCACCCCCGTAAGTACGTCAAAGACCAGGTGTTCAACGAAACTCCGCCGGGCGTAGTACGGTAGTTAGCAGAAACATGTTACTTTCCACGGGGGGAAATCTCTGACCACCTGACTGCTGTACGTACTCCGGTCGGCGTCTTCAAAGGGACAGAGACCCGCTGGATGTCCAATTACTATTGTCTTTGTCTGCATAGCGTACTTCTCCCCCCCCCCATCTAGGCTCCACCCCCTAATTTGAAAGTTTGAATGAAGCAGCTATCATATTTGATTGGTTAATGGTCACGTGTGAAAAGTGAGGTGGGAAATAAAAGATAGATTCGTAGACATTCGACCGGGGGGCTCTCGAGTGAGAGGGTCGATTAGTGAATAGGCTCTGGGTGAGCGATAGAGAGAGAAATAGGGAGAGAGAGAGAGATCTAGAGTGAACACGTCCCTCAATTTATTCATAATTTTATATTGGATTACCTCGTTGCTGTATCTCTTTGGATTATCTTTGATTTATTTGAAAGGCCACCAGATCCCTGATACGGACTGGTGCCTCTGTGTATAATAAATATTTCATTGTTGTCACACGACACTTGTTGAGTTGGTCATCGTCACCTGTTTTACCTTTAATTGTTGTGGAGACTGTGTGTGTGGCAGGAATACAACTAAAAATACGAGTCAACAACTTGAGTCAGCCCTCATACACTTAGACACAAGCCAAGGATACCCTTCTCGGGAACCTCAACATCTGGGGTCTCGTTCAAGGGGCCTTTAACACTGTAGCACTAACTGTTTCAATCAGTCATGTGGTAGAACTACAGGTGTTTATAGTCAAGGTTGTCTTGGATACAGTAATCCAACCAGCTGTACATCAGGTACGTTAAATAAAAATACAAATATATTGTGGAGAATTTATGACTTTCTGTCATAGCATTATTTGCATAGATAAAAAAAACCGCCAAGCGGACTATACCAAAACAATTTTATGAAACGTATAAAAACATGTTAAAAACTAAAATACATCTTAAGGAAGTCAATTGTATCCCTTTTAAAAACTGTTAAATTAAAAAAAAAAAAAACAAATGGTTAAAGTATTAATTATTTTAAATATTACGTACCAACAACATAAACATTTTCTTAATTTATTTTCTTCTTTATTTATTTTTAAAGATGTACTTACATATTTGTCTATTTCTACTTCAGAGTGTTTACATTAGTATTGGGGCCTTAACTGTAATAATACTTGTAGCAGTAACTGTTACAGACTTTATGGTGTTTGTGACAAAACATGCAATGGATACAGCGATTTTCCATATTGTACCAAAGGCATGTCTATTTTATCATTTTATATTTTGGAAATTTAGAGACAATTCATAAGTTATTCTTTTTAACCTTTTATATTTTCAAGAAGTTAACAGTGAAAATAAAAAGGCTACATGGCTCAAATCAAATTATATGTATAATTATATATACTTAAAATGGCTGGAATGTAAGAAGGGCTCTACAAAACAGTTTCATTGGCTAAAGAGCTTGAAATTGAAATATCTATCAAATTTTTTCTAAGAATAACACCTGAGAATAATTTGTCTGAGAATAGTTCGCAAATTAAACAATGTCTGTATTATTTCGTATCCTCGAATTTTTCGCTTTACGAATTCATTCAAATGATAGTATTTATTAATTATGTAGTCAGAATAGTATTTTCATAAGTATAGATATTTACTTTTCCTTTTGAATTCGTTTTAACGTGTACTCGGTTACTACCTGTTGCAAGTTACAGTTCGTTTATTTTGTGCCTAACTGCAACAAAATGTGCAACTTTCCTTTTATATAATTATAAATATTAAAAATAAATGTCTTAAAATAAGTGTCACAGCTGCACACTAAGCCATCTATTAGACGACCTGGGACGGCGAAATGCGAAAATGTCAAGTAGGTCGAATGGTAAGTGATGATTACACCTAGGCCACATGTTTCTTATCTTCGTTATTGAGAATTATAACGAACGTATTGAGTCAGACTAGTAATATTTTTGTTTAGTTTTCAGATATGATGCCTTCAACAAATCTAATTACCCTAAGTTGTATTATTTATTTAATCTGTTTGGAAATAAAATATGAAATATGTATAATTATATTCGTTTTTGTTTTTTTTTTAATTTGTTTGTTTTTTTTGGGAATTACAAATATTTCTATCTATTTGGTACTTTATTTTAAATGAAGATAAAAAAAAAAACACCTTTATAAAAAAAGTACTGAAGAATCACAAAAAGTGAAACTATCTACAAACTTTTAAAATTAAGTCCCGCAGGGAATCGGTACAAAATGTTCGTAGAGATGAGAAAAAAAAAAAATTCTGCAGACAATATTTACATACTGCATCAACCCGTAGTTTTGTATAAAAAAATTAACCCCTCAAAAATAATGTTCTTGTCAGTTGCATTTACAGTACGTTTTAATCAATAAATTGTTTATAGATTAATTTAGGTAACCAGCGCTCAGAGAGGTAAAAGGTTAGAACTTCGATATTTTTTCAGGCCAATAAGCCCATCCACCTTTTAATGTTACCTGAATTTTAGATAGGGTATTACAGGCTGCTGTTTGTTGTGCGTATCCACTGAAATAGATGAACTCTACACTTCATAGACAACCCAAACAGTGGTGTAATAGAAGGAATAGCATGAACAACCCACACAGTGGTGTAATAGAAGGAATAGCCCGAACAACCCAAACTGTGTTGTAATGGAAGGTATAGTCTGAACAACCCAAACAGTGGTGTAATAGAAGGTATAGCATGAACAACCCAAACTGTGTTGTAATGGAAGGTATAGTCTGAACAACCCAAATAGTGGTGTAATAGAAGGTGTAGCATGAACAACCCAAACAGTGGTGTAATAGAAGGTATAGCATGAGGAACCCAAACAGTGGTGTAATAGAAGGTATGGCATGAACAACCCAAACAGTGGTGTAATAGAAGGTATGGCATGAACAACCCAAACAGTGGTGAAATAGAAGGTATAACATGAGGAACCCAAACAGTGGTGAAATAGAAGGTATAGCATGAGGAACCCAAACAGTGGTGAAATAGAAGGTATAGCATGAGGAACCCAAACAGTGGTGAAATAGAAGGTATAGCATGAGGAACCCAAACAGTGGTGAAATAGAAGGTATAGCATGAGGAACCCAAACAGTGGTGTAATAGAAGGTATGGCATGAACAACCCAAACAGTGGGGAAGTACAGAATGTTCCAAGGGAATGAACTGGTATACTTTGACTACGTTCTCTGCAAGTGTGTCTTTTTCTGAGATGAAACTCAGAGAAAGTAGTAATTAAAGTCGCGTTGAAATAAACCACATAGTTCATATGTACGTACCGTGTCCATTCAAATTGATTTAAAAAAGAAATATTTTTTTTTGTGGCAAGGCCTGGAGATGACTTTTTAAGAAATCCAATATAAGCCATTTGTGAACTGTCATTTGTTATGAAACGTGTGTAAATTATTTTGACATCATTCTGTAGCTTTGGTGACATCAGATGAAGAAGATATCAGACAATTTACTATTTTCTTTTTACAGTAATCTGTTTTTATCAAAATATTATCAACTTTCAATATATGATTTTTTATTATCTTCATCGCCTGTCATCTCATCTATTGATATCTTCACCCTCCGATACATTTTAAGTCTAAGTTATTCATCTAACATTTTTTTTCATATTTTATCTTCATCGGTTTAAATCTGTATCTTCTTATTCAGGAAAGCTTCAGCACAATTTTAAAATCATTTACAAACCTTTAAAACTATCCACGATTCGTAATTTCTTTGCTTTATATTGTTTAAACCATTGAATAGCCAGGAATAAACAAAATTTAAACTTTGCCGTTAAAGAATAAAAAAAAAACGTTTTATAAATATGAACTATGAGTTTTTTTGTTTTTTTTTTATTTCGTTAATTTACAAGCTACCATAATTTTAAAAATTAATTTCTCTGAATTTCATCTCAGAAAAAGACACAGTGTCGTAGTGCGTAGTCAGTTGGAACCAGTTCATTCCAACCCCATGTGCTTTACTCCCCCATTGGCCGTTCAGGTTAGACTGATGACATCCGTTGTACCACCAACCACCTGAATATACCTGAGCGCAGTTCACATTAACGTTGTCATTGTCGTTATCGAATGTAGAAAGTTTTTGATTATTATGATTATGACTTGAAGTCAAATTATCAGTTGCATTCCCAGAATATCTGCTGACCTGAAGGCGGTATTTTTCCGGTTCACCAAGAATTTTAAAATGGGAATAGCTTGCGAAATAGTATTTGTTGTTTTATCGCAGGTCAACTCTCATCTCGTAATGTCTCTTTGATGTCAGCTGGTGTATAAACTCGTTGCCCAGGTAAAACTCTCCAACATCGAAATCTCCAAATCCATATTTATATTCTTCCCATCCGCGATAAAAACTGACATTTCCGTTAATTCTTCTCTGGAAAATGATCCAACCCCCACCGTCTGTCTTGGTGTCACACATCACCTGAAGACCATCGTCAAGTAGAGTCAGAACTCTGTCTTTGTCGCTGTTTATGTCTCGACATGTATTTAGTCGTGATGGACATTGAACTGAGACACGCATGTTGACATTGTTGATGTCGATTCCTAAAGACACGAAAATGTGTGAAATTTTGTATCATTAAGATGTGACGTTATTTAAATATATGCTAAGCACACATATATACATGTATACAATTTGTTTGATGCAAACTCTACTTCAAATACTTTATAATATATATTATCTTAGTAAAAAGAAAAAAAAATCATACTTAATATATAATGCAATGATTTTGTTCAATAAGTTTTCCTAATCCAAAGTTCAAAAGACATATTATAATTTTTCTTTTTTTTTTAAATTGAATTATTTAAAAGCAGAACATCGAGACAGTTGCCAATAAATTAGCAAATAAAAGTAATTTATTCCATAATTTACTCTGCATATTTGTAATGAGAATACTAGATTTTAACAATTAAAAATATTTAGATATGCATTAATTTAAAAGTCTATTTTTTTTTAGAAAACTGATACACAACAAAATGGGTTTTGGTTTTCGCTCATTGGAGACTAGTTCCATTATACAATACATTTATATATACACATTAAATAATCAGCTCTTACCTTCTACTTCTAGAACACAAACGCTAAACAATAAAAATGTTACAAGGTAACACATCTTATCACAGCTGTAGTTTGATAGCTGAATAATTGATGGTAAGACAAATTACCTTGACCAGATAACACGAAAGAAAACAACGAAACAGTTTTTAGAAGTAAACTATATACTACATTAATTTAAATATGTATCCCTTTGTATTTGTATATATATATATACAATTATTTAGATTTAAAAAAATACCAGGATACACTTCAGTTACTTAAAAATTTATAAATAAATGAGTATTAATTAACTAATATGATGTATCTCTAGGTACTTGTTACAAGCAGTCCTGGGAAAGTTTGATATATAAAAGATATAATCTTATCAAAACCATCAAGCACTATGTGTAAGTGGTACATGATACTTGTACTCGTCATTTAGTTTCAAACTTTTAATAGTGATATTTTATTTATAACATATCACTATAGTCATATGTGGATGTAGATCATCACATAAATTATGAGGTAACGATTGATATAAATTCGTCTTTTTTTTCACTGCATTTGTTATTGTAATGAATATCATTCTTAATTAATATTTGCCTGCATCATTGATTTCCCCAAGAGATGTTGCAACTCAAAAACAAACAATGTATCAACAAATGTCAGTGTTGGTGTCATTGCATGGACTCGTGTGAAATTACTGTAAATAGTGTGTGTGTATGGGGGAGGGTGAAGACTTCTAACTCGATCAATCTGGATTAGTTTGATTCACATTGACAATCCAGTCAATTGGTACAAAATGTGGTTAATTTGAATATAAATAAAAGTTTTAGTTGGCACATATATAGATGTTGCAACTCAAAAACAAACAATGTATCAACAAATGTCAGTGTTGGTGTCATTGCATGGACTCGTGTGAAATTACTGTAAATAGTGTGTGTGTATGGGGGGGGGGTGAAGACTTCTAACTCGATCAATCTGGATTAGTTTGATTCACATTGACAATCCAGTCAATTGGTACAAAATGTGGTTAATTTGAATATAAATAAAAGTTTTAGTTGGCACATATAAAGTGATGTAGATAATTAGTGCTCCGTGTAAGTTACATTTTCGGCCCCAAATCTGAAAAGTGCGAAATCATTTAACGATCCTCTTTCGGTGCACTTTCCAATTTTAGCGCCCTGAGTGACAAACACAAACTTCAGTACCCTTACCTACTCTATTGTAGCCTATGAGTTTGAGTGGCTTTGAGTAAAGGCCTGACCGATCATAATTCAAATGGTCAGATGGAGAGAGAGAACCAGTGGTTGACTGGTTATGGAATGCGATAAACTCTATGTTGCATGTGTGTGTTAATACATACTTGCTGATTATGTCGTCAGTTATGATAGCTTACACTTTAAACGGTTTTTTTTTTCAATTTTATATTTGTCCTTAACAAGTTTGGTTGTTGGGTAGATTTTTAGGAAATTTCTTCTGGAGAATTTTTTTTTCATATCTCTCTTTGTCTCGAGCATTTGAGTAAAGTCGCTTCATTAAGCAACGTTCGCATCCATTATTTCTAGAATGTTCTATCCTACACGTCCTATTAAGGTGTCCTTCAATAGTGTATTGATCGGATATTATTACAAGAGACGTGCTCGAACCAAGAAATCTTTTGTTTTCCCAATTGAGCCATGAATGGCTCCTGAGAGCTCACTAGGCTGCTAATTTGTGTGTAACACAAGTAGTGGTCTTTGTGTTTATTGAATGAGGTTTAGAGCAGTTTATCCCCCCACCACCTCAATTGTCATATGGTTCTGGCAGTACTTTGTCCTATAAATATGAGGGAAACAGGGTCCTGAGATGTACTTTTAGTTATGGCTCCCAATTACGAAGCGCCTCTGGTCATAGATGTCTCTTTATATAGGTCACCTTGACCATTCACAGTAAGTTCATTGATGCGTGCACCCAAACACAGATAGTCAGTGGTCACACCCAACGTCAGTGGTTCAAACCTTTGTCTCACCGCGGTCCGGTCGCCGCGGGCTGGGAAGCTGGGAACGTTGATTATTTGTATTTGAGATTGTTTTACTCACCTAGTCACTGCCGCTCAGAGCCACCAAATGTTGCTCATATGCCGGTTAGCCTATCTTGAACGAAATAAACCAAAGTAAATAAATAGGAAGTAACTAAATGTTTCTTAGGCGGCTCAGTGCATGTACTATTTGATCCACGGACCGGGGGTTTGAAGATCACTGCTTTACTGGCACTCAGTAATCTAACCTCTGTCTGCGGTTGTTGATCATACAGATTATCAAAGCGTTCTTTGGTGCACATTTTTCCTCTCAATAGTTTCATTTTTGTTTGAGACAATCGATCGCATTAAAAATGCCAGATTGAGAACAGTTTATTGCCAATATTTTAAATATATTACAAATATTAGTTTCCACACTGTATCTGTCGAATTAGGAACACCGTGTCGTTATAAAACACGCATATCGTACATTTCCGCCTTGTGCCATGAACATTGCGTTATATTCTTATTTCATATTATAACTGGTAACATTGGACAGGATGAAGCACAATCATTTTCTCTGTACTTTTTGGTGCACGAATTAAGCGACACAGTATAACTCTCTTCCATTTCATTTATTCCTAGCCAAATTAATCACGTTTATATTTTTCTTCTTTCTAAAATTCAGAATTATTATTATTATATTATTTTCCAGCTGCCGAAATATATTAGTTGTATCCTATTTTAATAAAAGAAACGAAAAAAAAATGTGCGAAATAAAGCTCGATTAAGGTCTAAAGAATCAAGGTAAAGAACTATGTTCTAAAATGTGCTCAAGTTCTAGGTGTACATGTAAAGAGGTAGTAATGCGTGATAAACATAGTTAAACAATAATATTTAGAGTTAAACAAAAAACAACAACACATGATTTGGGGCATTCAGAACTTATTGAACACATATAAGAGGCGGAACTAATTTAAAATGCTAGTTACAAAAGAGTAGGTTACGTGGGTAATGACGGGGCGTGGTGGTTGGCTGTGGGCGAATTACATTTGTATAAAAAGCAGTTCTATTTGGTCTTTAGTAAAACAAAACAAAAAAATATTAACTTGTCCCATATGATATGCTGAAATGATTGAGCTGTGTAAACCGAGCGACTATAAACCTGAGGACCTCAGGTTAAATCTAGGGTGCCTCAATGCACATTGCACTCTTAAATATGGATTAAAATAAAAGGAGGCACTATGCAAACATCCCTTAAATGTTTTACCTCTTATAAAGCTGTAGAGATAACGTCTCACTCTTTCAGGCATTTCACCCAAAATAAATAAATCTGACCTATTTATTTCTGGTATTGAATAGTGTGTTGTCAACGTATTATGTCGAATGCTGTCAGACGTGGATTTGAATGATGGATTGCAAGGCGTTTTTTTCTGGAGGTCTCAGCACTTCCACCTTTATCCCCTTCTATGTGACAGCCTAGTAATGTACTCAACATAAAATAACTGATTAAACTCTACTGACCAACTACGTGATTGAGCCATAACTGGACTGTGTATTTCACACACTGACCATTAGCTTTAGTTTTAACATCATCATTATAAAAAGTTTAACTAGTTTTGATAATTACATGTATAAAATGATTGGGGCAATAAATTTAAAACTCTAGAATATTGGGGAAATAAAAGGTATGCCGACTGGTCACAGCTGACTACACTCGTCGTTTGACCAGTTCTGAGATAAAAGAGAGGGGAGACAGCTGTACCCCTTCAAAGGTACCCTGCGCGACGAAAGAGACTGGGAGATTAACGTCTCGAAGACCGTCTACTCGCTGTTTACCATGGGCACGAGTATCCTCAAGGAGCCATTTAGACTGGAGGTAGAGGGTGAGGTTCTTGCTCTGGAACCTAAGCCCAAGTACCTGGGAGTTACACTTGACAGAAAGCTTACTCTCTGCACACATCTGTCAGAGGTCGCCCGCTGCGCCTCTGACCGACTGAACATTGTCAAGAAGTTAGCGAGCACGTCCTGGGGGGCTCGAGCAGATGTCCTGAGGTCACTGTACATGGGTGCAGTTAGATCTCAGATCGATTATAGCCAGGTTGTGCAGGTCTATGGGTCTAAGTCCTCTTTAGAGGCCCTGGATGTTGTACAGAACCAGGCTCTCCGGCTGATCACTGGCACTTTTCGAACGGCACCCACAGCAGCGGTGGAAATCATGGCAAATGTGCCACCCCTGGGTATTCGTAGAGAGCAGGCCGTTATAACTGCGTATGAGCGGTTTAAGCGGCAGGAGGAGACCTCTGTCCTAAGGGAGATGGTCGACGGCTGGGTGGAAAGGAAGCGGCTCTCGATGCGGTCTTTTATGTACCACGCAGTAAGACTTGCCTCCGAGACCAAGCTGCCGACTGACCGCCTAATGCTGGAGACTGTCCCAAGGCTCCCGCCTGGCGAGGCTCTCTACATGCCCGAGGTACGCACGACCCTGGTCGAAACCAATGCTGGGGAAGCAAAGGATCACCGAACCATCACGGATGTAGCTTTGGAGATGATTGGAAACTATTCGGGGAACGCTATACTGGCCTATAATGATGCTTCTGTATCCAGTAGAGACGGTCGGACAAGCGCCTCGTTTGGGGTCCACATCACTCTCCCACAAACCGGCTTTGTGAAAGACCATGCTGGCCTATGTGGGTCACTCTGTGCTTACGAGCAGAGATGACAGCCATTACTGAAGCAGTGGACCACATAAGAGAGTTAATCAGTGGGGGTACTTTGCCTGCTCTGGACATTGTCATCCTCACCGACGCGCTCTCTGTTCTCCAAGCTGTAAAAGGGACAGGAGAATGGCCGCTTCTGCTGGAAGCCATGATGATGGCAATACAGGGTCTTGTGTCCAAACATAGCGTGCATGTGACCCTTCAATGGGTTCCCGGGCATGCGGACGTGCCCGGAAATGAAAGGGCAGACGGCATTGCCAAGGCAATAGTCCAGTCGACAGATTCCCAAGTGCTGCCCGTGAGTGCAAGAAAGAGCTCATTCGAGGCAGCACGTTCCATGATCTGCCTCTTTGGACAATCGAAGTGGTTCTCGAGCTGGGCTCATGGGGTGAACGGAGTTAACATCCGGAAAGTCCTAGAGCGGCCGTCCAAAACTGACCCGTGGTGGAAGCGCTAATTGCCCAGTTCCGAACTGGGCACTGTCCTATTGGCGCGTACTTTGGGAGGTTGAGGCCCAATAGTGACACCCTTTGCAGACACTGCAGGGAAGTGGAGGAAACCGTAGATCATTTGCTATTCGAGTGCCCCGGACTGGCGGGCCACAGGGTGGACCAGTCCGGAAGCCTGCTGGCCATCGGGCTCTATAGCAGTCTCCATATGTTGAGAGACACAGCAGGTCTGATCTCACGGGCTCTAAGAGACTAAGTCTCAGCCCGCAGTTTCACTGAGAGAGTTCAAAGAGAGAGAGAGATGAAATCAAGAGAAATCAATCATTAAGGTATCATGATGATTGTTAGGATTGTAGAAAAAGAAAATAACAGGTCTTTTGCCAATAGAGTATAAAATTTAAAAATATGATCATATGAAGATTTTTTACAACTCAATTAATGTTTTGGACTTCTAGAATCTGCAGGTTAAAACAATTTTTAAAATCGGCTATGTTATTTATGCATAAATAAATGTATCAACCAATCGACTCACATTTTTTTTTTTCATATTTTTATGTAAATAACATTTTGTTTTTTTTTTTAACTTAGTCACTGGACCTCTCAAATTATTTGTTTTTTTTTTTTTTTGGTATTATAATTATTTACATATAAAAGATGTATGTTTTTTGTAATATCTCAGACACAAAAAGATGTATAACTCTCGTACGCTTATATGTGATATAATTGACTCTCTAGTCTGTCCCTGACATTACCACTTAACTCATATACGTCACTAACGGAAAAAAAGATCACGTGAAAACTCAGACCTACTTACAGAGGAAAAACTTAATCTGGACAGACCAGACCCTCCCCCCCCCTTCCAATAACTCCAGTTTCCTAAATACTTAACATCGGTAAATAATTTTACTCGGTCTATATTTATTGAGACAACTCCAGTATGTCTTATGTTAGTTATCTCGTCAGTACATCTCAACTTGCAAATATTTTTTATTCAATTTCTTCTTTCATTTCAAGTTTTCGAGCTTGTCATTATGTACTCTTTTCGTTTGGCTACGACACAGTCACGACATTATCACATTTCACTTTTTACTTCCTGGCTTGTTGAATGCATTTTTGATTTGTTACAACACGTCTTGGTGACAATGTAATAATATCTAAGTGCTTACTACTTAGTAACAATTTAAATGCAGCCGTACTGAGATCTTAGATGTATAGTGGGGCATGAAGAAACAACATGATAGTGCTACATATTTCCAGTCTCTGTGTATTATTTTTGTATTTTGTCGTTGATATTTTTGCAGGTTAGTACAATACATGCTTTAATATTTATAGTTTAATATAATATACTATTCAAGTAAACTACTTTTTAATTTTTTTTTCTTTTTACGCTTCATGAACCACAATGATACTAACGAAAGTCTCATCAATGTTTGTTTATATAATCTGAGAGATTTCATCTCAGTCTTACAGGGACTACACACATTGTACAATGGTAGTGGTCACCTTCATTTTGAAAAAAGCTTAATGTTTTCATTTATGTTTATATTTTAATAGTTGAATTACTAGAGGAAAAAATATTCTTCAACAGAAAAGGAAAAAAAGAAATTAAAAGAATCAATACAAAAACTTACATATAAACGTTACATTTTGTATGTACATTAGTGTCTATCTATATGGTTTTATTATGTAATTAAACTTCTTTTTTTAAAAATAAATCTGGTCTGTGCTCATTTTTTTCGTAAAAAAGATTTACACCCGATTTATACAATAACCGTGATTGCAATAGGGTTATAAGATATTATATATATATATATATATATATATATATATATATATATATATACTAGTATAATGTATCCTAATAGATACATATTAATATAAAAATCTAGATATTAATTATGGGAAGTGGCAACCTTATACACTTCTAATTTAGTTATATTTCTTTAACATACGTTTTCTAATTGCATTTCCAATAATACCACTAAAATTACGAAACATACTAATATCTATATATATTTACTCCAACTATGGAACAGACGATACTACTCACGTGAATTTCGCCAGTCAATGCCCATCACGACAAAACTGATGTCGAGACATCAACAGCGACTAAGACAGAGTGGTGTCTCTACTGGACGATGGTCTTCAGGTGATGTGTGACACCAAGACAGACGGTGGGGGTTGGATCATTTTCCAGAGAAGAATTAACGGAAATGTCAGTTTTTATCGCGGATGGGAAGAATATAAATATGGATTTGGAGATAACGATTTTGGAGAGTTTTATCTTGGTAACGAATATGTTTACAAATTGACGTCACATGAGCAATACGAGCTTAGGGTTGAATTGTCTTTCCAAGGGAAGTTGTATTATGCTATATATTCAACGTTTATAATACAAGATGAGAATAACAGTTACACACTTGAGGTGTCGGGTTACTCGGGAAGCGCCCCTGATAATTTCGCATATCATAACCAAAATCAAATCTTTTGACAAAGACAATGATAATAATAACGATAACAACTGTGCTGAGCTGTTTTCAGGAGCATGGTGGTATAAAGACTGCCATGAGTCTAATCTTAATGGTTTTTGGAATAATATATATGGTAAAGGTGCGACCTGGCTAGGTGTTACCGGATTTTCGCATAGCGCATCTTCTACAGAAATGAAAATCAGGCGAAAATTGAAATAATACAAATTACAATCATTTTATTTTGTTATCTTTTTATTGAAAGTAAAGAAATATAAAACAATGGAAGTAATAATTATTTGATATTTGATACCTGTCCTGAATTAACTTGTTGCTAGTTTTGGTCACTCTACACTACCCCTTTATGGTCAATGACAGGGTTGGCGAGCCGATGACACGCGTGACACATATAGCACGCAGAGAATCATCAGTAGTCACAAGATTAAAATAGCCATTTCTTTTATTATCATTGGAAAGTTGGCACTTTGCCATAAATAAGTGTTTTTTATTTTGGCTGAATTTCGTGCAGGCCGCCCCAAGAAACTTTCACCACCACTGAGCGATGATGTGTTCCTCGTGCTGTAGCAAATCAACACTAAACTACCGAGCGCTTTACTAATTGAATCTTTTGGTAGTAGACGACACATTGCCTCAAAAAAAAAAAAACATATTAAAGTTATGTCGCCATTGAATATGAAATTGTAAATATATTTTCTTAAATTTCATCATTCATTTAAATTTGTCAAATTTGTCATGTAGGATTTTGTTTGCTTGCTTTATATTAAATAATCTGTATTTTATCGGTCTTTTTAGTTTTATTTTAGATAGAGGTCTTAAACATATTAATGCGCTCTATTGTAATTAGTTTGCACGTGTTGTGCACAGAGGTATAGACTTCGTGATAAACATAGATCAAATACCACAGTTAGGGCGATTAAAAAATTACAACTTCGGGGTGGCGGGCATAGAGACCCTATTCCATAAAGATTAACAGCGTACCATTTATAAAATGTCACTAACAAAATCGTAGGCCTATAGATATAGAACAAAATAATGTTTCGAGTTATACACATTTGGATTGGATATAATAATGGAAAATAAGGTAAGGGATAAGAAAAAAATGTGAATACACATTCTGGTAAGATTTTGGGGGGGGGGGGGGGGAGGAGGGGGGTTATAACTAAATAGAAGATCCATGAAACTGGCGGGTGGTACCATAGTGTACTTCCTCCATGTCAGCGTCAACAGCGCTGAACTTTAAAATAAATTCATGGTTCAATTTAATAATCCCTGCTCAATTGTAGCAGACTATAATAAAATAAAAAAAAAAAAACATGATTGACAACAAACTAAATTAATTGTAAACGTTGATATTTACTCTTAGATGAGAGAAAAATGGCAGCATAATAAACGTTCCTCGTTCATCAAAGAGCAATACAAAATGAAGATACTCAGTTGCCAATGAAGTGAACGCCCACCCCTTAACTCTAAAAATAAAAACAACATACTGGCATGGTTGGCTTTTGTTTGGTCAATTTGCGTCGAACTTCGACACATAGAGTACATTTCTTTGATAGTATACATTACAATTTTTTGCCGTCATATTTGCCATAAAGTATTTCAAATGACCATACGTCATTGAACGTCCGTATTAATTTTCTTTTTAGAAACACATAAGCTCAGACAACGTGTACATTTATTCAGTGTGGTCGATATTAACCTGAAGTAGGGTGGGTTGGGGGAGCCTTGCTAAATGTTTTAGGTGCAACTATAATAAAAACTAAAAAAAAAAAAAACAACTCTTGCGGAGTCTTGCATAATGGCATCACTTCAATTACCGTATTAGCAGGACCGTTTTTTTTAAAGCAACTGAAGTATTAGTAAGTTCGAAGCCAAATAACAATTCTAACCATGATAGGAAGAGTGTATAAATTGAGAGGCACATTAAAAAAAGGACAAAGCCCTACCCCACACAAAATTTCATTATCAACCCTTTCATGTATTTCTTTGTAAAGGGCACCTGCATTGTTTTCCCATAGGAAGCTACTATGATAGGTCGATTACATACCTGCATGACTCAATGACTTAACACAAGTTCTTGTTGGCTTAGGTTATACTGCTCTTCAACTAATGTACACAATTTATACCTAACACATTTATTACCTGTAAAGGTCAGGTGTATTGAAATTCACGTGTAAAAAATGGACGTACCTTTAATGTTAAAATTAATGAGAATCATCAATTTAATTGATATCTACAATAATTGACTTATCTTTGTTATTGTGCTGTTAAGAAGTCATATTTACATGCTACACTATGTAAAATAAAACAAAACAATTTAAAAGAAATGACGTCATTTTTTTTAGTCTTTATTAGTGGACATTTTAAAACAGCGATGCGCTTTCTGCATAATATTTATTCGTCACTTAAGAAAAGGTTTGGCGATTAAGACATTTTCAAATTATTTCTCGGTTGGTAGAAGGTTTGAACCCAGGACACTCAGGTCAACAGTGGAGAGCTGTACACCACTCGACCATCGTTCGCAAATATAACAAAGATACTATTGTATGTACATGGAGAAATATTTCAGATATACCACTTACACAAACACACACACGCATAAATATGATTTAAAATCCTTAAATTGTATACTTAAATGGATTGGATTAAAATCACTGTTTTAATTAGCTGAAACACGTTCGACCCCAAACATATTCCAACAATCTGTGAATATATAGCTAAGATATCCAATATACTAATTGAAATATTTTTTGTTCAATTAAACCCATCTTTGAACAAAATTAATGAACATATTTAAAAAAAAAGAAATAATACTTCAAATGTATTGTCTCGGCTCGAACTGTCCCGTCGTCGTACTTTCACGTGGTTGAAGTGTCACGTGGTCAAAACGTCTAAGGTCAATAAGTCTGGTGACCCAGCTGTCCATGCATCTCCGACTCCCTGGTCTACATCTGACCCAATTTCAGTGACACGCTCCCTACCATGAACTGAAACACCTGGACAGTCGCCACATCCAAGAGAGGGGGTGGGAACTCAATTAGTCCTAGTGTAAATAACATAACTACATCACGACATTATCAGTGTGCTAAAATAGAGTAGAGTAATAATTAGAGATTTAAATAAAACATCTAAGACAGTCTAATATTAAAGATTAAAAATTGGACGTTTATATTGTAGACATGTCTAACAAAATACAGATTTCTAGAAAACACTGAAAAAAAAATTCTAAAAACACTGACAATTTAAATGAATTTGTGTGTGTATCTCAAAGGTAACGAAAAATAATAATATAAATACTTAAACAAAAGTATGTCCAGATGGTTTAAAAATTAAACCTATGTTACGTCGTCGGATAGTCCTAATGCTAATCCTGGCCACGTACAGATCGTTGTCTAGAAGTATGAGAGAGTAGATTTGGATGTTCTGGTGACAATATTTCTATTTTCACAGCTCACGTACAGTCTCTGCTAATAAGTCAACAAACACCGGTTTCTTTGCCAATAACACACGTTTTATTATGTTGACGCCAGTTCTCCTCGCATACAGTACTTCAGTTTACGTCACACTCTTCCGCTCCTGCTCTCTAGTTCTCAGTCTCGCTTCTCTCTCTCCTCCTCTCTCTCTCTCTCACATACAAAATCGTCCAGCTTATATACAGTAAACGATTGGCTTTGACACCGGTGATTAATTATTCCTAATTAATTCTCAGTCCAACTGACTCTACACTAGGGTAATTTATGTGACGGGTCGGTGGGTGAGGACTTCTAAATAAGGAAACCAACTCAGTTATCCCTCGTGAGAAGATTCTGCCCCACGACGTTCGTAACGGTTCCAACTTCACCCTATGTGTCACGGTCACGAACATTCTTCCCCAGGTAAATTGTCTCCGTGAGCTCAGTACCACCGGTGACTCACAACTAATTAACATGGGAGGTGGACGATGGGGCGTGCTTCCGCGTAAATTATTCTTCTATCTGGTCACAATGATGCACCCCCTCCCCACGCACATTTTGTTCCTAAACCGTAAACTATTGTGCTAAAATAACCCACATCGTAACAACCTATTTAAAAAAAGATAAAACGTGTACTCATCCCGGGATTAAATGTGTCATACCAGGATAAAACCTGCTCTCATCCCGGGATAAAATTTACTCATCCTGGAATAAAACTTGAACTCATCCCGGAATAAAAAAAAACCCAGTAATAAACAAAATACAATATTTATGAATTCATTGATTAAAGCACGCAAACTCTTGAACTAAAACTGGTAGAAACAAAACTATTGTTTAAAGTCCTGGTTTTGAGCGATACATGCAAATGACATGTAATCATTGAAGCATATTTAATACAAGCCTTTAACAAATAGTAAAGACATACTATGTTATATTTTCTAAGAACATTTAATACATGTGAAATAATTTATAATTTAAAAAAAAATAATATTATGAAAACATTCCCGTTGATTTCACTTAAGTAAATCTTAGTAAAAATTTCTCTTAGTTTCATCTCAGAGTACGATACACTTGCGGAATGCGTTGTTAGTTGGAACCAGTTCATTCCCGACCCTAACTGTGTACTTCCCCATTGGCCGTTTATGTTTGACTCATGACAATCTATGTATCAACAGGCTCTCTGTATAAGTCTGTGCACAGTTGCGATTGGCTATGTCGTTCTTATGACTACGAAGTCCAGTAAAATTATCGGTCGCATTCCCAGAATATCCAGGACACGTAGATCAACAGTGGAGAGTTGTACAACACTCGACTATTGTTCATAAATTTGAAAAAAATACTAGTGTATGTAGATGGATCAATATTTCAGATATAAAAAACTCATAAATAGAAAAGGATAAAATATATATAATTGGACTAGATGACAATCAGTGTGTTAATTAGATGACAAACAGTGTGTTAATTAGATGATAATCAGTGTGTTAATTGGATAGCAATCAGTGTGTTAATTGGATAAGACAAGTAAAATAAAAACACTGACAACGATGAAAAGAAATGATGTTTAGTTTGTAAAAGTGATGCATTACAAAACTCATAAATATTTGTATAAAATTCAAGAAATTTTTTTTTAAACACAAGAGAGAATCAAACGTTATAAATTAGGCCATATAATATGATTTCCACATTTTATCATATACATTCTTTTATTCCCATCTTAGTCATAAAAATCTTCACAAATCAACTCCATAAAACAATAAAATCTTCGAACACATCATTGGGTCTCTTCTGTATCTGGCATATCAAAAGCTCTATTCATCTAAACATCTGTAAATCTCGCCCACCTGAAATAATAGCTCATGTTTAGAAATATATTTGGACTATCTACTCAACACCCTCTACAAATGTCCTCAATTTCAATATGTGCCATCTTCTAAAATGCATCACTAATCTCAGTAACTCATCTGACCAGACATTTGTCCATAGCTAATACTGTATACTAATTAATATTGTTATAGTGTTTCCACTGTTCAATAATTAGCACGCATGAGTAGGTTCCATAAAGAGCGTGTAATTATTATAAACAATAAGTCTTTGGGACAGGTGGTCGTGTGGTGTAGAGCGCTCGACTGCCGACCGGAGGATCCCGGGTTCGAATCTAAGTAAGAACGTTGGGATTTTTCAGGTCCTGGTAATAGTCCCCAAGTCCACCCAGCTTTAAATGGGTACCTGACTTTAAGTTGGGGGAGTAAAGGCGGCTGGGCGTTGTGATAACCATACAATCCCTTCATATGCCGAAGTTATAGAAACAGGTTAATGCTACACTTCATCTGCTCTGATGACCTGTTAGGGTTAAGGGAACTTTACTTACTTATTCAAGTCTTTAAAACTTCAAAGAATGATCACACTGTCCACAGCTTAATTTTTCTCAGCCAGAATGAAACATTACCAATCTACGTTACAAAGGCACTACATTAAGGCCCAGTCCGTAGCTGGACCGAAAGAGGCGCCCCCACCACCTATTACTATAAAACATTGTCAATACATATTTGAGGTTTAATTCGGGTGTAAAATAACGATTCCTTCCTCTTTTAACTGTTAAGTATGTAGTGTCTTCATACGTCTCTCTCTTTTTTCTAAAAAATAGGTCTGGAGCAACCATCTTTTATCATTGTCTTTAGCCCTTGCCGTGATTTTACTTCAGCTTTCTGCATTCTCTGAGTGGCTACTTATAAACTTCAAAGCATCATTGCTCTAGTGTTGTTGGATTTGACTGTACTTTGCAGTGACTTGCTGATTTAGGCAATCGTTAATAATAATCTTGAGCATAATCCTACACATAAATGAGAACATATTAAAAGTAGCGAATTGGCCGCTTCAGGTTTTCTATAAAAATAATATCCCGCATGCTGTGGCATATCTTGAAGTAAACCATTCACTTTTGTTACTTCAATGCATTCACTGCAGCTACTCTTGATGTCCAATTCTAGTATTTTTTCGTGCCCTTTCAATGTTACATGTACAACTGGGTTGCAGAGCCAAGAAGATTAAATAAACAATTAGACGTGCATCATTATATATCTATATATCTATCTATCTATATATCTATCTATCTATATATATATATATATATATATATATATATATATTTATAGTATGAGATATATACAGGGGAAAAATGCACAATTATCTTCCTTCCCCCCCCCCGGTGTCGGCGGATTTTAGAAAACCGACACCGGTGTCGGTGTCTGTGTCGGAGGACGATAAAAAACCGACACCGCTGCCGGTGTCGGCTGTTGTAACAAATTATAAAATAAAAAAGATATTTCAGTATAATGAAAGCACCAATGTAAGTAAATGATTTGGACAGCCACAGTGTTAAATAACAATTGTGTTAAAGTCGTAAGTATCGATTTGTGAAAATGATTGAAATTATCGATGAGCAAATGAAATTATTTAAAATGAAATTAATGTATTAACTTTTATTTGTTGTTTATTGCGTAAAACTCATATATTTTTTTTTTTATATTTTCAATATAAGGTGCAAAGTTTCAAAATATCCATTCCCAATGTCCTCCTAAAAAAGAGCAATGTCGAAACATCAACGGCGACAAAGACAGAGTGGTGACTCTACTGGATGATGGTCTTCAGGTGATGTGTGACACCAAGACTGACGGTGGAGGTTGGATCATTTTCCAGAGAAGAATTAACGGAAATGTCAGTTTTTATCGCGGTTGGGAAGAATATAAATATGGATTTGGAGATTATGATGTTGGAGAGTTTTACCTGGGTAATGAGTATCTCCACAGACTTACGTCACAAGGTCGTCATGAACTTAGAGTCGAACTTACTTACCAAGGGAGGTTTTATTACGCCACATATTCTGAATTTAGAATACAGGATGAGAAAAATAAATACAGGATCGAATGTTCTGGATACTCTGGAAACGCATCTGACAGATTGGCTTATCACAATGGCATGAAGTTTTCGACATTCGACAGCGACAATGACCTGGATATTAACAATAATTGTGCGTTGACATACTCTGGTGCTTGGTGGTATAATCACTGTTATCATTCTAACTTGAATGGCGTTTGGAACATTGGGAATGCAAAGGGCATCCATTGGGACACCATTACATCAAATAGCGCTAAATATACTGAGATGAAATTAAGAAAAATTACGTCATCTTAAGATTTTACCTTTTGGCTCTTTTTTATTTCATGAAGTGAATGTAACACAACATTTTTTTTTTTTTTGGTTTCATTAATATCATATATGTTGCCGTACTGGTATCGCAATCTTCACTGTACTTCTTAACAACGTAGTCAGAAAAACTGCAAATAAAACTATAAATTTCTAATTTCTTAATAGAAAACTATTTCCATAGGTTATATTAGCCTAAAAAATGCGCATGATATTCTTTTTATTGTTTAAAATTCCATTTTGTTTGTTCTCTGTTACCGTGATCTGACAAGTATGTACTCTAAAATAGACAACAGTACAAGACTTCATTTTACATTGACATTTCATTTGTTTTATAAATGTAACATTTCTTTGTTTTAAAACAAAGAATTTTTATTTATTTATTTATTTTTTTTTTGATGGATTATACTTTATTTCTGAAATTACATATTAAAAAGTGAATTTATTATTCGGTTGGTATATCATAATACGATAAACTGTAATATATTTTACGTTAAAACTGTGAAACTTGACAGCCTTTGATATGTATAAATAATATAAAAGATAAACAGACTAAACAAGTTGCACATCAAAGCACAGAAGTTGGAAATTAGCTAGCTTTGTATGGCGTCCCAATTTGCCTTTGAATAGACATAGCACATACGCTTGGCACCTAGGTTTCTCTTGGGTGGAAACATATCCGCCGAGATGTAAACGGGTTTATGATCACTCCCGACACAGTCAAGAACTTGGAAAGAGGTGTCACAGGCCAGATCCGACGAGACAAGGGTTAAATCCGGTTTTGTTTTGCTCCCATTGCTCACGTGGAACAAGGTGGGGTTCTGCAACCGAACTAAACATTTAATATTACAAATCTTTTCAATCCGGCGTCTCACTGCATCGAAACGTTCGTATCTCCATGCCGTCGACATGACGTTGAAATCACCACATACAATAGTGCCATGTAGAGTATTCACACATTTTATTATGATGAGATCCAACTTGGGGGGGGGGAGGGGGTTGTAAACATTAACACAATGATACTGCCTCCCATCTTTATAGATATCGATCGCCAGTGTGTCCTTTTTTCCGTGCGAGCCATGGGCGTTGTTCGGCTGAGCGTTTAGCGCATTTCTCACCAGGGTTATCAGTCCCCGACAGTTTTTACACCCACAACGGAAGCACGAATAACCAGCAATGTTAACAGTCCTTAGGCCAAAAATGCATTCTTGTAACATTCCAACATCCACATCATTCCAACATTCACATCATTCCAACATTCACATCATTCTCGTCCTAAAGCTTTGCATGGGGTCTAGACCAGGGCATTCGATCTATTTGTGTCTGAGTGGGTTCTTAAATAAAACGGCACATGAACTCAACCAGGGAAGCGGTGTTAGATTGTTGTCTTATTGGAAGGGGGGAGGGGGCGATCCCCTAAAGTAGATGTTTAGCAATAGCTTAAAAAAATGTTTTTTGTCATTTAATGATATAAATTATTTTTATTTAAAAAATTCAGTTACATGGAATGATGCAATAGAACATTGAACAGAATAGTAAAGTAAATAAAGGTCACTTTACCCTAGTTGACAGCTTCAGCCGTCAATTAACAATTTGCAGAAATAGGTTCAAATACTGGTTGGTAGCTAAGATTTCAAATAAAAACGTATCTATTGTGTAATAACTCCACTACCTTCATTGGTGTATTTTCCTAAATGTTACTCTTCATTTACATTCAGAAAACTGAGGTAAAGTTTATCTAATGCTGGACCAACATTTTACTTTTGTTGGAATAATTTCTTTTTTTTAAAGTTATTTTTAAAGTGACAAAGTCGTTTTTTTTTACATTTTCGATAATACATTGGAAGTACAAAATATAAAGAGACTTTTGTTGTAAAAATATAGTATCTTTATTTAGTTAAATATTTTATATGAAGAAATATATACACATTTAATTATTGGAAAATACTGCCTCATTACTTTTTTATTAGACATTTCTATATACTCCATTATAAAGAAAACATATCCAATATCTTGAAAAAACATAAATTAAATACATCTCGATATTTTTTTATTATCGTTTACAACAAGCAGTTTATAGTTAATTAAAGCACCTTGAATATAAATAAAACTAATCTTGCAAGCTAGAAAAGTGAATAAAATGCAGTTGTCAAGATCACTAATTGTGAATGTATCAAATACCAATGAATGTCATACTTTAATCGATAAGATTAACTCGACGACATTCAATTTAGATAAATGAATATAATATATTTTTATTTCTCATAATTAGTACAGCTATTGTGAAAAGAAAACCACAAGTTGTCAGTACATTTTTATGTGAAAATGTAACTGTAAACAGTAATTAAAATGAAATTGTTATAACTAAATTATAAAAAGATTGATTGGACTACGTGTCTTTTTTCTGGGGGAAACAGTTTTGATCAAACCGATTAAACAAAACATTGAAATGTTGTCTCTGTAATAGGAACTATCTAGCCTAGTCCACATCTGTGACTGTCGCGTACACTGGTAACATGTAAACAATAATATTGGCGACTGGTCTCTGTGAGGGGAATTACATAGCTTAGTAAACATGACCTGTGAGACCGTCTTGTTAACTGCTGAAATATGAAAACAAGACATTGGCGACTTGTCACAATAAAAGGAATAAACTAGCTTAGTAGATATAAATGGGTGATTGTTGTGTCCAGTAGAGAAAAAAATAAACAAGGCATTGGTATGTGGTTTAGGCGAATGGAACCCCCCTCCCCTCTAGCTTAGTATAGATTTGGTATGAATCGTGTAACTGTTAGGCCTACGTCCACTGATAAATTGAATTAAAAAAGCATTTACTAATGAGGTGAAGTACATAGCATATTATGTTTGACTAAAAGAAAATCATTAAAGAAATAAAAAAAGACCAGCTGATTAACACATATGATTACATTTTGTTTTATTAATACATTAAATCTTATATTAAATATTTCTTTTAGTGTATTAAAATGTTTTAAAAGAAAAAAATGCATTTTATACATTAAATAGTCACCCGCATATTTCTTAAAATAGCATAACCTTTGAACTGACAATCGTATGTGCGTCTCTGAGCGAGAGAGAGAGAGAGAGAGAGGGAGAGATAAAGAGAGAGAGGGAGCAGGGGGGGAGAGGAAAGGAGGGTAGGGGGAAAGAAGGGGGAGAGGGGAGAGAGGGGGAGAGGGGGGAGAGAGAAGGAGTAAGGGAGAGAGAGGGAGATGAGAGACCGGAGGGAAGGAAAGAGAAAAGAAGGGAGGTTGAGAGGGGGTAGGGAGGAAGATAGAGGAGGTGGGAAAGAGGGAGGGAGGGAGAGAGATAAAAAGAGATGGAGGGAGAGAGAGATAGAGGAAGGGGGCAGGCAGGGAGAGAAAGAGAATGAGAGAGGGAGGAAGGGGGAGAGATGGAGGGGGAGGGAGAGAGAGGGGGAGGGAGAGAGAGGGGGAGGGAGAGAGAGGGGGAGAGAGAAGGTGGAAGTTAGGGAGAGAGAGGGAGATGGGAGAGAGAGGGAGGGAGAGAGGGGTATGGAGGGAGAGAGAGGGAAGGGAAGGAGAGAGGGATAGAGAAGATTGGAAAAATTGGAGAGAGATAAAGAGAGAGAGAGGGGGGGCAGGGAGGGAGAGAGAGGGAAGGAGGAAGGGAGGAAGGGGGAGAGAGAAGGAGGGGGAGAGGGAGAGAGATGGGAGAGGGAGGGAGAGAGAAAGGGACGGAGGGAAAGAGAGAGAGGAAGGGAGAGAGTGGGGTAGGGAAAAACAGAAGGTAAACAGAAAACCTTATTTTAAACCCAGGTACTTGAAGCTAATATATGTATATATATATATATATATATATATATATATATATATATATATATATTGGACCATCGTAATCAACATAATATTTTTTTCATATCAGACATGAAAGTGGAAATATACTAGCTTCTGCCCTAGGGTTTATCGATTCGTTTCTTTCAGCTTAATATGAAACATGTCTTTAGAAGAAATGTCGTTACCCCTAAAGACATTAAATAGGATGCCGTGTTGCTATAGGGTTAGGATAAACTGAAGGTGAGTGTCATGGTGAGTGTCATATTATAAAAGTCTAGTGCTGTCTTTCAGTCTAAAACCAGTGGCGGCCCGCGAGATATAGTTGCCCATGGTTGATGTCGTCGGATCATTTTTTTTTTTATGAATTGGGTAAATATTGTTCTTGTCCAGTTTTTTTTTTTTGTAAATCATCATGAATGAAATGTTGTTATATGTCACTTGCAATACAGTTAGGTTGTCTGAAGTGAGTTGATCACTTTCATCTTGTACACCTTTGCTCCATAATCACGTGTGTGTGTGTGTGTTTGTGTGTATGTGTGTTTTTTTTTGCAGTTAAACATTAATTGTTTTTTACATTAGTATGATTTATTTAAAGCAAAAAAAATGTTCAACTTCGTGGGTGTATAGGCATATATATATATATATATATATATATATATATATATATATATATATATATATATATATATATACAGAGAGAGAGAGAGAGAGAGAGAGAAACACTTTATTTTGATAAAAAACACCAGGATACACTTCAGTTACTTAAAAAAAAAACATAAATGAATGAGTATTAATTAACAAAAAATGTTGCAACTCTTGGTACTTGTTACTAACAGCCCTGGAAAAGTTTGATATATAAAAGATAAAAATCTTATCTAGACAATCAAGCAGGATGTGTAAGTGCTGCATGATACGTGTACTCGTCATCTCGCTTCAAACTTGTTATAGTGAAATTTTATTATCACATGTCACTCTGATCATCTGTGGCTGTAGGTTTATTAATTACGTATCACTATGATCATATGTGGCTGTAGGTTTATTAATCACGTATCACTATGATCATATGTGGCTGTAGGTTTATTAACTACGTATCATTATATTCATCTGTGGCTGTAGGTTTATTAATCACGTATCACTATGATCATATGTGGCTGTAGGTTTATTAATCACATATCACTCTGATCATATGTGGATGTAGGTTTATTAATCACGTATCACTCTGATCATATGTGGATGTAGGTTTATTAATCACGTATCACTATGACCATATGTGGCTGTAGGTTTATTAATCACGTATCACTATGATCATATGTGGCTGTAGGTTTATTAATCACAAGCTCCAAAACATACACACACACACAACTGTGTGTAGCACACACAACCATACTATGACACAACTATCAATCCTTTAATCGGTCTCTGCAAGGGTTTGACGCCGGGGGAAATAGTCAAACCATCCGTCCAATCAATCAATATTATCCCAGACACTCCGACTCCCGCTGTTAGTCTTCTTGCTCACCTTTTCACTCAGTCTTACATCAGTCACCTGTTCAAAAAATGTGGTAAAGCGCTCGAATGTCGACCTGAGTTTCATTGGTTCGATCTTCGGTGAGGACCTATGGATATTTCCGCGCTATATCTCCCGTGGTGCCGCCATGGCCATTGCAATATCGGCGATGGTGGGGTATGAAAGAAGGGCACAGCAAAATCCGTGCCATTAGTGATTTCAAAAACCATAGCTCATACTACTTTTTCCAAATCTACCCCTCCACATTGGTCACGAACTGCCACATGTAATTAGCTTAAGTATTTCATTCTTGGAGTGCTCATATGTACGGTAGTATAATTCTACAGATCAAGCCTAAAATGGTCATTGAAGTATCGACTATAAATAATGGTAGTTATGACTGAAAGGTTCTATAAAACCGTCTCAAGAGATGAACATATCTTTCTTACCGATATAACATTAACCACTTAGTCGAGATAACATATATTAACTACAAATTTTGTAAATATATTTTTTGTAAATTTTGATTATTCGCCACCCGGTCTTAATCGATCAATGATGGTCGTTTGGAGTACAGTCAAATACTGAGCATGAATTTGTATTTACCCAACATCGTGGTCTCGTAAAACCAATCAAGACCAAGGATGTTTATTTACATATAAATTACAAAGTGCCCTCAAAAGACTAAATTCAATATTAACATCTCTAAATATTAAACAGGCATGGGCTGCAATATGCTGTCATACTTAAAATTAAAAGACAGAATGGGTTAGATCTCTAACTATAGCTGGTAGTTCTAAAATGAACTAAGGTAGGAGCTTTAGGTGTCCATCACACAAGACTCTTCTTATGGGAACCCTTGCATCATCACAGACATCAGGCTAACTTGTTTAAGTACACTTATAAAATGTCAACAGCTTTTTCGTGTTAAAACTTTTAGCACAGCACAAGGATAAAAATAAAAAGCCATCTTTCAGTTACATTTTCCAAATATACCGCGACAGCCACTGTTTGACAAACATAAATGATTCTTGTTTATCTTCTATATCTTGCCAATAAAAATATGTGTGTGAAGTCCCTGTAAGGATGAGATGAAATCTATTATATCCTATAAACCACTAATGGGACGGTTTGTATGGTGTCCTTCTTTCATCCCCACCATAGCCGATAGTGCAATGGTCATGGAGGCACCACGGAAGACATATCGGGAACTTGAGCCATGACCTGAAATATTCCCTAGGTCCTCACCGGAGATCGAACCAGGTATCCTCAGGACCGCACGACCATCCGTCCCCTATAAGATAGAAACGTTCATAAAGATAACACAGCCCAACAAAAAAAATGTGTGTGAATTGCCAAGAATGTTTGAATGAATTTATAGCAATTCATGGGTGCTGATTTCAAAACTGCCACTGCTTTTGCGGAATTGGCTCTAGTTTCTGAGATATTGACACCCTTGAAAATATGATTGTACCCTTTGTGTAAAACAAAAGCAATAGGTTTGGTGTCTGTTGTTTAATTAAACTATACCAAGTTATAACTTGTTTTTTTTTTCTATTTTATCTCTGCTTTCTAAAGACATCATGAGTTCATCACGAATATGCTGCAAAAATAATCAGATTGTATTCTGTTACATCTGGAGTTTTTGGCAGGTGAAAACAGTGAAAGCGATTATGAAGGAAGTTCTTCAACACCTCAACCATTCAGCCAAGAAGAATTCAATGACCTAATACGGGACCTAAATCTGTCCAAGCAAGCATCTGAGCTTTTAGCTTCCAGGCTCAATGAAAGAAATTTTCTCAAACCAGAAGTTAAAATGACATTTTATCTGAAAAGAGAAGAGTTTTTTCTTCAATATTTCAGCCAAGAGGAAGATCTTGTTTACTGTAATGGCATCCCTGGACTTCTGCTCCAAATGGGACTACAAGACTATCATTCCGAAGACTGGCGTCTTTTTATAGACAGTTCCATCAAAAGCGTGAAATGTGTTCTGTTACACAATGGTAACCGTTATGCATCTCGTCCCATTGCTCACTCAACAACACTTAAAGAAGAGTATGAGAATATCAAAAGTATTGCAGAAAGTCCGTTATTGTGAGCATTAGTGGTCAGTTTGTGTTGATCTAAAAATGGTAAACTTCTTGCTTGGGCAGCAGTCAGGATACACAAAATACTCATGCTTCATGTGCTTTTGGGATAGCAGGGCCGGGCAAGATCATTGGACAAGAGTGGCATGGCCTGCAATGGAAACCATGACTGTAGGTAAAGAAAATATCATCAACAAGCCACTGGTTGACAAAAATAAGATCATTCTCCCACCGCTTCATATCAAATTAGGTTTAATGAAAAAATTTGTTAAGGCTTTGGACAAATATGGCAATTGCTTCAAGTATATTTGCAGATCATTCCCCGGATTGAGCATGGAGAAGCTGAAACCTGGGATTTTTGACGGTCCTCAGATTCGGAAACTCATCAATGATCGAAATCACCTTGAAGCTTCTTCATGGAACAGTTTTGTTTCCGTTGTCAAGAACTTCTTTGGTAATAACAGAGCAGAGAATTACGAAGAACTGGTGCAAGATCTGGTAGCTAACTTCAGAAACAGTGGAACAAATATGAGCATCAAGGTACATTACCTGCACAGTCATTTAGACAAATTTCCAGGTAACCTTGGGGACTTCAGTGAGGAACAAGGCGAGAGTTTCCATCAGGATATGAGTGTGATGGAGGAGAGATATCAAGGAAGATGGGACATACATATGATGGCTGACTACTGTTGAAGTCTCCAGCGCAATTGCACCAACGACACATACAAAAGGAAGTCGAGCAAACAGCGATTTGCTAATGCATTATCATAGACAATTAACATATTAATTAATTAATTAATTAGACATAATTAGTTTTTCAAATGAAAATGTTTTCTTCTATAACACTGTTACACATATTTTTAACAAATTTCTGCATGACTATTAACAGCTTCACTACTATTTGTTAGTATTCTATTATACTTCATGCAATTCTTGACAAATTCCAGACACGGTGCTTACATTATTTAATTAATTTTAATTATCTCGTAAAATAGAGCCAATCTAGCAAAAGCACTTATATATTCTAAATCAGCATAGTTGACTTTGTATAAAATGATTCAAATATCACTGACAATGAATTCACGGTTTACCAGTGTAATTTAACATAAAAAAAATTCATGAATTATATTTATATAGTTTATTAGTAAAGTATAAATATTTGAATGTAAAGAAAAAGATGGAGGGAGTTAGAGAGGGTAAAAGTAAATTAAAGAACGTAAATTTGTTTAAAATAAAAATCAGTAGAAAACATTATGTCTTTATTTAATAAGGCATTCTAGCTTTATCTGTTCAATCGATGGCCTAAGTTGAATGATCTATGATGTAGTTAAAAGCTACGCCAACACATTACTTACGATATATTTCCTGTTTATCTTTTTTAATGTAACATTGGACTCATTATTTTAATTTAATGAGAATAAAATATTTTGTTTGTTTTTATATTTTCTGTTGAGCAGATAATGAATAAATATATTTTAAGATGTTCATAATTGTCTTGACCATGAGTGGGCAAACATTTTTAGTTGCGGTCACACAGGGTACATAACATTAAATATAGTGCAGCAGTTGATATAATTTAATATATTGTTACAACTCTTAAAATTCTGTTTATAAAATCAAAACAACACACAGGCTGGCGTGGGTTCCAAGAGTATTTACTAATATCTATAAAAACAACAACAACGGCAACATGGCCACTCTCTTGCCGGCTTCTACGTCTCTGTCTCTACTGCTTCATCGCACCGAGTGGGTCGTAACACTGCCCCCTCTTAAATCTGTCCGTCCCGAACAGGTCAGTTCTCACAACAGTATCTGTACAGTCTGTCCACATGAACCAGAGCTCTGTTCTCAGCGTGACCGTTGATGCTAGCTAGGAGCATGTCTTTTGTCAGGCTGTGGAGGTTCATTATCCCCGTGGTGGGGCGGGGCGGATCGTGTTCGTCCCCATAGAAATCTGGCTGTTCACCAGGTAGGTTTTCTCGCAGGTGCAGTCGTTCGGGATACTGACCTCCATTGATGAGGCCCAACAAAATCAAACTCTTGTTGTTGAAGAATAACATGACGATGACGAAACACACATTGTAGCAGTAACGAAATGTTTTGCGTTTGACAGAGCTAGGATGAATGTATACTGAACTTACCAGATTAAAGTAAATGGTCAGGTTCATCTCTGTCCTGCCTTGTTCTCCTCTGCTCCGATGCACTCTGCTGGTCTCCTCGCTCCTCTCTACCTTTCGTCTCTGCTCCCCAGGTGGCTCATATCGGTTCACCAGTGTCTCAGGTGGCTCTTCATGGGTCACCAACTCCTTAGGTGGCTCATCGCAGGTCACCAACGTCTCAGGTGGTTCTTCACAATTCACCAACGTCTCAGGTGGCTCATCGGAGGTCATCAACGTCTCAGGTGGCTCATCACATGTCACCAACGTCTCAGGTGACTCATCACATGTCACCAACGTCTCAGGTGGCTCATCACAGGTCACCAAATCTTTCTTGTTATCGAAGCACGGCAGATTGTGCACGAAATTAAGACCTGTAGGGGTCTTGCCGTTGCAGTGCCAAACGTTGGCACTAGCACCAGCTTTTGTTTAGTTGTGGTTTATTGTTCTTGACGTTGTTTTTATCAGACTCTGTTAAGTTGTCTGGATATTCAAGGTAACCAGGGCAGCGGTTGCAACAAGCTTTCAGACATTCTGCAGACCGATCATTCTCACAAGGGCTCAGATCGCTGGGCGGCTCTTCTTGGATTAGTTCCTTCTCGTGCGCTACGTTTTGGATGACCACATCATCAGGTATCACGTCGTGGATGACCACATCCTCAGGTGCCACTTCATGGATGACCACATCCTCAGGTACCACTTCATGGATGACCACAGCCTCAGGTACCACTTCATGGATGACCACATCCTCAGGTACCACTTCATGGATGACCACTTCCTCAGGTACCACTTCCTGGATGACCAAATCCTCAGATAAAACTGGCCGCATGTCTAAGTCTGCTTCAATGATTAACTTTGTCTGTCTCTGAGTCATGTTTTCTTTTGTTGTCGTTTCATTCACTACTTTCACTTTTGGTAATTCAATCTTTGCTTTCTCGGTGTCACCTTTTAAACCTTTCTTAATGTCCTCTATTTCACTTCTTAATGTTAAATGAAATTCTTTCATTTCATTCCGGCCTTCTTTATTTTTTTTTTCTTAACTTTGCGATTTCAGACTTAAAACAGTGGCTCTCTGGGTCCATTCGCTTATCAATAAGAGCTTCATGAAGTCTATTAAACAGTTGTTGTTTGTTGCCGTCAGTTGGAAGGTCCCTTTCTTCTAATTCTTCCTTTAACTCTCTAACTAAAAGTTCGTTTAATTTCTTACCGAACATTGTAAGACTGTTCCGCCTCTGACACCAATGTTATAACTCTTAAAATTATGTTTATAAAATCAAAACATAACACAGGCAGGCGTGGGTTCCGAGAGTTTACTAATATCTATAAAAACAACAACAACGGCAACATGGCCACTCTCTTGCTGGCTTCTACGTCACTGTCTCTACTGCGTCATCGCGTTCACTCCGTAGACTGTACGGTGCGCATCGAGTGGGTCGTAAAAATATATTTATTAAACGTTCGCATCATAACTTAAAGACAATTTATAGAAACGACTGACGTGCCACGGGCTAGAATAGACAGTCTGGTGTTGGCTAATAGCAGGGCTGGATTAGACATTCTGGTCTTGGCTATTAGCAGGGCTACAATAGACAGTCTAGTCTTGGCTATTTTATGGGTAGGATTAGTAAGTAGAGTCTTTAATTTAGTTTGTTGATCGGTATAATGAATAAATATATTAGTAGTACACATGGGGAAATGTGTAATCTGGTAATACCTGACTGGTTACACTACAAACGCAACGTTCACTGAAATGAAGATTAGAGAAACAGAGCCGTAATTTAAAGGGCAATTATCTATCTTAATTTTTTTTTCGCCGATTTTTAATTTTAGGTCAAATTAAAATGTACTTTCGCAATCGGTATACATGTAATGAGCGATTGTTGTTTAGTTAATAAACTAACATGTTAATGATAAAGGATTTGCTTTAACAGTAGGCACATGATTCCTCGCCTTATTTTCACATCCCTGTGTTTTGTTGTGAATGTGTTGCCAAATAAAGCAGAGCTCCAAGAAGTAGAACTCGATCTCACGCGTAATATGTCACCAATACACAATTAATAATAACAGTTAAGATGAAAAAATGGACACTATAAAATTTCAAGATTTGTTTATCAGAATTTGTACTATTGTAATGATTGTACAAAGTTCAGGCAAGAAAGTGATTCAGGAATATCTGTTTATTTTTTTATTTTTTTTATTTCATTCATTCAGGAGAAATGGTGATTCGGTCTTTTTGAAATAGTCATATCAAATCATAATAAAAAAAATTTTAATATAATGCTAGCAGGAGTGTAAGTATCTTGTTTGGTTAATAAGTGTACTCAAATCTTGAGTGTTAGAGCCGTTGCCGTGTATTTAAATAGTATTTATCGATGAATGCAAGAAATTATGTAAAATGAAATAAAGTATTTTTTCCCTTATTTACTGTGTAATACTTATATATTTGTTTTAAATGTTCAATAAAAGGTGTAAAGGATAATAATGTCAATCTCCTATGTCCAATTAAACAAAACAAATGGCGAGACATCAAGAGCGACAAAGACAGATTGGTGACTCTACTTGACGATGGTCTTCAGGTGATGTGTGACACCAAGACTGACGGTGGAGGTTGGATCGTTTTCCAGAGAAGAATTAACGGACATGTCAGTTTTTATCGCGGATGGGAAGACTATAAATATGGATTTGGAGATTATGATGTTGAAGAATTTTACCTGGGCAAGGAATACATTTTCCAGTTGACCAACAGAAGAAAGCACCAACTCAGAATAGAACTTGAGGTCAATAAGGCCAGATATTTCGCACAATATTCGTTGTTTCTCATACTGGGTGAAAACGAAAACTACCGCTTGAAGATAAGTGGCTTTTCCGGAAATGCAACAGACAACCTAATTAGACTACATGCTGATATGATGTTCAGCACGTTTGATAAGGACAATGATTGCAGATCTTTTGAAAACTGTGCTCTGTCACGTCGTGGTGCATGGTGGTACATGATTGTGAGGGGAAAGTACACTGTGGCAAGGTGTAATCTGGCACTACCTGACTGGCCCCACTAGAAGCGCAACGCTCACTGAAATGAAGATTAGAGAAACAGAGCCCTAAGTTAAATGGCGATTATCTAAATATATTTAGACTTTATATATATATATATATATATATATATATATATATATATATATATATATATATATATATATATATATATATATATGTAGTATATATATATATATATATATATATATATATATATATATATATATATATTCATTGATTTATATTTTTAGGTCAAATTAAAATGTGCTTTCGCGAAATAATTTAATACATATAATTAATACACTGTAACTCTTTCTGTTTCTAAATTATTTTTATTATACAATGTTTTTATTTTTCTAGTGAGTAATTAAGTATATGATACTCTTTTAATTACTGACAAGACCAATGCAAGCTTGCATCAAGTTCCCGGTATTAGCACACACTCCCATGGTGAAAATGAAAAAAAGAACACCACAAAAACCTTCTAACAAAAGCATAACCCCAGCAAAACATAATTATTGATAATAGTCGCCCATTCCAAAATCCATGAAAATAATTCATCCAAGATGTAGATCGACATTTAAAACAGGGGCTTATTGTAAATCATGTTGTTAATTAAAAAAAAAATACCCATTCCCCTGATTTGTTTTACAGTTAACTTTACCATAGCAAACCCTCCTAAACAATAACTCAAGTCCAAGTCCTATACAATGATATCACTTCAATTATCGTATTGGTACTGCTTGCTCTAGGTGGATTGTATAAAAGCACCACTACAGTAGCATAAAAAATACAAAAAAAGCCTACTAAAGTGGCTGAAATGTCACGCATTGCAGTAACTGTCATCCGGGTTTGAGTGCTGGGAACGAACCCTTCCACTAATTACACACAAGTTGATTTATACTTGACATTTAGCTGCTACTGCTCTGACCAGGGGTTACACAATGTGGGTCAATTTTTGGTAGAAAAAAAAACTATTTGCAGGGTCGGATTGGACAGTCTGGTCTGGATTATTAGCAGGGCCGGATTAAACAGTCTGGTCTGGATTATTAGTACGGCTGGATTACACAGTCTGGTCTAATCCGTAACAGTTTATTTTGCCTAAAGTATCAACATTATTTCAAATTCTCCGCTAGGGCACTGTTAATATTTTATAGAAACAACAATAATTTCATTGTTTATATAATTTATTATACTAATTTCACTATTAAATGAGTGTGTATAATTATTTATTGTAATATCATGCAATCATAAGCAGATGAAATAAATTTGATGAACTGTTTTAGTTTAAAGCTTCGCAACACATTACTTAAGACATGTTTTCTTTTTATCTTTACTTCCTCATTCATTGAATAGAAAAAAAAAATATTCTTGACAGGTTTCCTAGTTTGGTCGTACTGCGCTTATAGTATATGTTTACCAGATAATAAACAAATATATTAAAATGATACTCATCCATAAGTGGGTAAACATTTTGAATCGCGAGTCACACTGGTCTCATAAATATGACCAGTGTGCCGGAGCTGAATGATTTAATATATATTAAATTTTGACTTCATAAATTAAAAGGCTACAAAAAGAAACAAGAGATGGGCTGCTGGCCATATAAAACAGTGTAATCTTGACTATTATCAGGACCGAATTAGACAGTCTGGTCTTGACTTTTATTTTGGTGATTGAAAGCTACATCGGTATACATTTAATGGGCTTCTGTTATTTGGATAATAATTACACACGGTGATGATAAAGGAATTGATAGTTGCGTAGACTAACAGTATCCTCTTGTTTATATCCGTTATTTTTTACATCCCTGAATGTGTTGTCTAATAAAGCTGAGCTACAGAACGTTCAATTAGATACCACGTGTAATATGTCAACAAAACACAATTAATAGTACCAGTTACAATGAGAAAATGGAATTCATAAAATTACGAGACTTGTTCATCAGAATGTTTCTTATTGTAATAATTGTTCAGAATACAGGTAAGACATTATTCCAAGTAGTATTTGGTCATATTTTTTTTATTTTATTCATTAGAAGAAAGGGTTATTATTTATATGTTTCTGGCAGGGCCGCTTTATCATATAAGCACAGTAGGTACTGTGCCTAGGGCCTACGGAATTTTCAAGGGCCTACGAAAGCCAGAACATAAAGTGAAAAAAATTTCAAAATGCCACTAAAATGTAATAATGTTTTAAAAATATTAAAAAACTGAAATCGAGCAGAGCCTACGACTTTGATAGTACCTAGGGCCTACGACTTTGATAGTGCCTAGGGCCTACCACTTTGATAGTGCCTAGGGCCTACCACTTTGATAGTGCCTAGGTCCTACCACTTTGATAGTGCCTAGGGCCTACGACTTTGATAGTGCCTAGGGCCTACCACTTTGATAGTGCCTAGGGCCTACCACTTTGATAGTGCCTAGGGCCTACGACTTTGATAGTGCCTAGGGCCTACGACTTTGATAGTGCCTAGGGCCTACAACTTTGATAGTGCCTAGGGCCTACAACTTTGATAGTGCCTAGGGCCTACCACTTTGATAGTGCCTAGGGCCTACCACTTTGATAGTGCCTAGGGCCTACGACTTTGATAGTGCCTGGGCCTACCACTTTGATAGTGCCTAGGGCCTACGACTTTGAAATGCCTAGGGCCTACGACTTTGAAATGCCTAGGGCCTACGACTTTGATAGTGCCTAGGGCCTACGACTTTGATAGTGCCTAGGGCCTACGACTTTGAAATGCCTAGGGCCTACGACTTTGAAATGCCTAGGGCCTACGACTTTGATAGTGCCTAGGGCCTACCACTTTGATAGTGCCTAGGGCATACCACTTTGATAGTGTCTAGGGCCTACCACTTTGATAGTGCCTAGGGCCTACCACTTTCATAGTGCCTAGGGCCTACGACTTTGATAGTGCCTAGGGCCTACGACTTTGATAGTGCCTAGGGCCTACGACTTTGTAACACATGTTTATGTAGTGTGGTGGCTCACGATTCCAATCAATTGATTCTAAAACTCGGTTGTGTGATCTGGCTGGAGTTGACTCGTGGTTTACTATATACTTACTTCAACTGGACACAGGATTCCTCCAACTGCCTGTTGATGATTGGTGCCAAACAGCTTCTTACATTGCCAGTGCAGAAAATGTTGCTGCTATTAAGGTTGTTAACGATTGGGCCGAGAGAGGAGTGAAACTGGCATCTGACTTTGTTGAAGCAGCGCGAACGGATGAACATTTTCAAAACATTCTTCAAGTGGTAGAAATGGACCGCAAAAACATCTCAAATGTGCGTAAACCTTATAAAAGTGCAACAAAGTGAAACTGAATTAAATGCAACAGTAATAAATAATTGAATACTTTAATGTAATTTTTATATAGGCTAGAATAAACTTTTTTTTTCTTTACATGTCATGTTTTGTGATTTCTTGAGCGGGGGGGGGGAGGGGGGACCTCTAAATCAACTCTGATTTGAAAAATATTTTACACAAGTTATTATTAATGATATTGGAACAAATTAGAAACATAGACAGCTCAAAAACAAACAATCAATTTTTTCCTCTATTGTGGTGATGCACCCTAGTGTCCGTAATCTCTGAACTTTGATTCTGAAATATGGAAAATTAAAATGATCAAATTGTTTGTCCTTGAAAAACATGAAATTTGGAAATCTTCTACGGCATCTTTTTAAACAGGTGATAGAGGAACATTGTCATGACATTTTCAATCATTATAATTCAACCCTAACTGCTTATTAATCATCAAGAAAAAAAAAACAGTTCTTATGAAGACATACATACGTATATTTAATTCAATATCTGCATATGTATAATGTTTTCAAGAGTCGGCTTTTCATGTTCAAGTATATCAACTAGTAATCAATCAATTGCCTTTTTAAATAGATGGGACGAAAGTTATATAAATTAAGAAGTTTTTTTGTTTTTTTTTTTCATTTGCTAATTAATATAATATTTACTAATTATGCATTATTATGTGTTTAACTAATTTTATAACTTTATTTAACAGCTGCTAATCTTGGGTTCACCTTGACATTCATCCCAGTTCCGTTCTGGAGACGCAACATTACATGTAACCCACTGATAACGATCCTGGATGGTACAACCATAGACTACAGATGTAGACTACAGATGTAGCGTGAGCTTTATGATACGAACAATAGTGATTACTGACAGTGGACTGAAATATATATGCTCTGTTTATGTCAGCGGTGGTATGATGCTTGAATAATTGTAAAGCAAATGACTATTTTTTTTTTTTTTTAAAGGTAAACATACAAAATTCTACTAACTGGTCAGTGCCGAAAATTTGTCATTGATTCAATTTGTATTTCACGACTTATCTCACATTAACCGTCCGATATGCTAAGTTAAAAAAAAATGTCATCATCAAATACGTTCGAGACGGAAGAATAAAATCAGAAAGACACGTCAGAAATGTTGGGGGGATCGCTTAACAAGTCACCCCATTTCCTCCATAAATCATAGTATGACACCCCTAATAGTGCAGGGCATATTAGAATTTGTCAAACACTGATCACCGTTCTATCTGTACTATAAGCTGAAAGGAGACGGTTGGTCGTGCGCTTAAGCACTCAACTGTCGACCTGATAGTCCCTGGTTCGGTCCCCCGGTTAGGACCAATGGATATTTGAAATCATTGTTTGCGTTCTCGCAATGTTTCCCGTGGTGTCTTCATTGTAATTGTAATATCAACTATGTTGGGGATGAAATACCAGAGAATTGCAAAAACCATTCCATTTAAAGGATATAGTAGATTATATTTCATTCTTTTAGGTACTTCATAAATAAGCTAAAAGTCTAATATTTACTTATTTACAAAAAATCGGCCTTAGCCTTATACACGGGCCCGGAGAAGAGTTTTATTTTTTGGGGTTGTGTCTAAAAAAAGTTTAGACCTGTCACAGATGAAAAAAATTAAATCTTTAAGCCCTAGGCCTTGCTCCGAATTCATCACTTCTTGAGACCCTAGATACCTTTACTTTGCAAATTAACGTTGCATAAAATTTCAACAAAAAATATTTGGATAATTTAATGATGTCTTACCTTAACTTGCGGTAACAGGGGAATGCTAGCCCCCCCCCTTCCCCCGGTCTCCCCTATCTAAATCCGCCCCTTGGTTCTGACTATAAGACATCAATAACATTGGCTTTCGATGACTCATACGTATTACCTAGATTTAATAAAAGCATTACAGCTAGTCTTTTTATTCTTTAATTCTAGGTATTGCATTGTACCGAAATGTTTGTCTGACTATAGCACACACACATATGGGTGTGATAGAGTACTTCATTTTCTAAACAATGTGTCTGTTTGATGTTCATTATGAAAGTATTATTTCTCTAACGGTTACCCGTCAAGTAAATAAATTTTGGTTTTAAGTAGAGGTTGATATAAAGATAAATAAATAGGCTTTAACTTAGATCCAACTAAAGGTGGGGTGTCGGCCAAAATATTTTCCGACACCGACACCGGTGTCGGCATTCCATCAACAGCCGACACCGACACCGGGGGGGGGGGGGCAAAGGGAGATAATTGTGTATTTGTCCCCTGTATATATCTCATACATTTTATTGTCAACACTTCAGCGTTGACCCACTTTTAGCCTAATGTTAGCACCGGGCCCAGCCACAACATTTTCACATCTTATGTATATTTATACACCATTTTTGTTAAAATTCTAAAATTGGAAATCAGTTCAATAGTACTTCATTCTTCACACATAATTGTATTATTATTTTTTTTTTTTTTTTTTTTTTTTGTTTTAAATTATTGTTTACATTAATCAGTTGAAATATACAATTATGTTCAGCATTCCCTCTTTTTTCGCAATTAAACGGCTACATAATTTATCGCGACTGGGGATAAATGAGAAATTAAAATAATCTGGTTTTACAAAAGAAATTAGAAAAGAACGCGAGTTTGTCGAACGTTGTTGAACGCGTCTTACTTTCTGTTACGTAAACGGGAATTCTCGCAGGCCGTCGTCTCGCAAGACTGGACTAAGAGAAGAAATATATATATATGATACTAGCTGCAAGTACCCGGCTTTGCCCGGGTTTAAAATAAGGTTTTCTGCTTACCATCTGTTTTCTCCCTACCCCCTCTCTCCCTCCCTACCCCTCTCTCCCTTTCCCTTTCCCTCCCTCCCTTTCCCTCCCTAACTCTCCCATCTCCCTCTCTCTCCCTCCATCCTTCTCTCTCCCACTGTCCCTCCCCACTCTCTCCACCTTCCTCCCTTCCTCCTTCCCTCTCTCTCCCTCCCTGCCCCCTCTCTCTCTCTCTCTCTTTATCTCTCACTCCATCCCATTTCTCCCATCCTCTATCTCTCCCTCCCTTTTTTTCTATTTCCTTCCCACCCTTTCTCTCTCCCTCTCTGTCTCATATCCCTCTCTTTCCCTCCCTCCCTCCCTCTCTCCTCTCTCCCCTCCCCCTCTCTCCCCCTTCCTCCCTTCCTCCTTCCCTCTCTCTCCCTCCCTGCCCCCTCTCTCTCTCTCTCTTTATCTCTCACTCCATCCCATTTCTCCCATCCCCTATCTCTCCCTCCCTTCCTTTCTATTTCCTTCCCACCCTTTCTCTCTCCCTCTCTGTCTCATATCCCTCTCTTTCCCTCCCTCCCTCTCTCCTCTCTCCCCTCCCGCTCTCTCCCTCTCTCCCTCTCCCTTCCCCCTTCATTCCTTCTCTCCCCTCTCACTTTATCTCTCTCTCTCCGTCTCTCTTTATATCTCACCCTCCCTCTCTCCCACCATCTCTCTCTCCCTCCCCTCTATCTCCCTCCATACCCATCACTTCCTCTCTTCCTTTCTCTTTTATTCCCCCTTTCTCTCCCTCACTCCTTCTCTTCCCCCCATCTACCTCTCTCTCGCCTCCCCCTTTCCTCCTTCCCTCCAGCCCTCCATTCCTCTCTTCCCCTGCCCCGCCTCTGTCTCTCTCTCTCTTTATATATATATATATATATATATATATATATATATATATATATACATATATATATATATACATATATATATATATACATATATATATATATATACATATATATATATATACATATATATATATATACATATATATATATATGCATAATATTGTACATATTATTATGGCTTCACACTTCTTCTAAAATCCTTCTTCATTCCTTTACCTTCCTTAAACTGTACAAATCAGGGATCATGAAAAAACAACAACAATTCTTTGCAGCACAAAGACACGATACAGCACCAGCGCGCAAGTTCTATTCCGCTTTATTAGTAAGAAAATTTAAAAATGTAAATGGAGTTGGGGTTCCTAGCCGAAGGTAAAAGGTGTTGAGGTTCCTAGCCAAAGGTAAATGGTATGGGGGGTACTTGCGTATGCGGGTTTGATCCAGATATTTTAAAATAAAATTGTTGTTTCATTTTATTTTTTTCTCAACCTTTAAAATCATTGGTTAAGCTGTTGATTGTTTTGCTTACTGAAAAAAATAGTAGTTTATCGGTTTTAAGAGATTTGATCTCATCTTTAAAGGGACATCACACATACACACACACACATACACACACACACATACACACACACACTAGTTTTATGGGGAGGCGATTATATTTTGTTGCAATGGTGTAAAAAAAAACAAATAGCACTATACAATTGAACTAAATCAATAGCCTATTTAAAATATCAACCATGCGTGGAGTTTATATTGTTTCAAAGATCGCCATGTAGGAATGTTTCTTTATGCATGACAAAGTAAAGTATTTTTTTTTAACTTCCGCATAGTTCATTTTATGTTTTTTAATGTATAAATATTAGCAGCTAAATACATCCAGGACGACGTACAACTATAAATCATTTTGACATGTGAAGACACAATTTTTTTTTTACTATCATGTTAGGTTTCGCCCTGCTATTTTTATTGTGCTCTTATAAGCAATCGCAAGGTAAGGGAAACTGTCTTCTTACTGTGTGAGTTTTAATTGTCTCAATTTTAATTCTAGAAACAAAAGGAACTGTGGCATCAGCTCATGTTTAGCGGTGTGTTTTATTAGTTTTGTAAGGCCTATGATTCTTAATTATTTCAATTCAAATTAGAAAAATGAATCTGAGGTGTGTGTGCTCTAGGTATAAAGAAATATTGTTTTTAGTTAAATTAACTATTTTTTCTAAAAAAGATGTTAACAGTTTAAATAAAACAATAAGTATGAATCTTTAAGACCACTATATCGGTCAAAGAAACAAATAGAACAAATATTACGTTACTATCTCATCTGAAATCAAAATGTATAGACTTAAACGTCTTACTTTGTCTGATAGTATAGTTTCAATTTTAAATATGTATGCACATATTGCTTTGTGCTGTAGTTTGACAAAGTTCTTAAATTGAAAGTCGTACGCTAAAAATGTATAATTAGTCATAAAAGCTTTAAAAAACAAGACAGTAACTATGATTGCTTGTCTTGTCAGTAGTGACGTTGTCTCTAATGCGGTTGTAGGTAATAATGAGTTAGATCCTAAATAGGCCATTGTGCTGCAACTATTGTTTATATTTAAACTAGTTGTTGGGCTATTTAATTAGTGAACTAGCAATTTAAACACTATATAATATATATTTTGAATTCAAGTTTTTCCCAACACAAATTACACAAACAAACAGTCAACTTGTCGTATTAAGCCAGCGTGCCCTTGGCTTAGAGACAGAAGAACACTATTTGCTTAGTAGCATTTTGGCATTTCCAAGAAGTGGTTCGGGAATTCCCAGATTTAGCCAGTGTTACTTAATAGTTTTTTTTTTTCTTTTTTTGAGTTACAACACAAAACTAACAAAAAGAGAAATGTAAGCAGTTGTTACCTCATGATTTCTTTGATGACCCACATCCAAAGATGATTTTAGAGATATGTGATTTATATAAACTTGCACTATTATAAAATTAAAGCAAGTATCATGTAGCTTTTACGCATCATGCTAGTTCGTCTTAATAATATTATATCATGTATACATTTACCTTTCACAGGATTGCTAGTGACTAATAGATAGAGGTACATCATGTTATTTAATAGTTATGTATGTATACTTTTTAAGTAATGGAAGTGTATCCTGGTATTTAGTGTTATTCTTATAATCACGATTTAATTAAATATACATATTTCTTTTCTGTAGTAATTGTAGTATATAGTTTACTTTAAAATACTTTTTCGTTGCTTTTTTCGTGTTATTTGGTCGATTTATTGTGGCTTACAATCAATTTTTCAGTTACCAAACAACAGCCGTGAAAAAATGTATTACTTGGTCACAATTTTATTGCTAAGCGTGTGGGTTACGGAAGGAAAAGGTAAGCGTTACTTACTATATGCATATAATAAGGTATTGTATAAAGTAACTAGTCTACAATGTGCCAGAAAAACATTAAAATTATGTATCAGTTTTCTAAAAAAAAAATGTAGGCTTCTTAACTGATGTGTATTTAAAATATTTTTAGTAGCTAAAATCTAGTATTCTTATTACAATTCAGCAAATAAAATAATAATGAGATACATTACATATATTAGAAATTTTATTGGCAAATGTTTCCATGTTCTGCAATTAAATAATACATTTTTGTAAAAAAAAAAATTAAATATACCTTTTTAAATTTTGATTAAGCATACTTTTTGAAAAAAATAATGCACTTTTAACAAGTATATTTTTTGTCCTAAGATAATATATATTACACATTATTTAGCACCAAACAAATTATTTAGCACCAAACAAATTATTTAGCACCAAACACATCATTTAGCCCCAAACACAGTATATAGCACCAACCGCATTATTTAGCCACCAAACAAATTATTTAGCACCATATTAAATTATAAACATGTATATCAGTGTGCTTAGTATATATTTAAAAAGTCATTTAATAATGATACAAAATCTGCTAACAAATTTCATACATTTTATGTCTTTAGGAATCGACAAGAATAATGACAACATGCTTGTTTCAGTTCAATGTCCATCACGACAAAACCAATGTCGAGACATCAACAGCGACAAAGACAGAGTGGTGACTCTACTGGACGACGGTCTTCAGGTGATGTGTGACACCAAGACTGACGGTGGGGGTTGGATTATTTTCCAGAGAAGAATTAACGGAAATGTCAGTTTTTATCGCGGATGGGAAGAATATAAATATGGATTTGGAGATTTTGATGTTGGAGAGTTTTACCTGGGTAACGAGTTTATACACCAGTTGACATCAAAGAGACATTACGAGATGAGAGTAGACTTGAAATTTAACAGCACAAACTATTTCGCAAACTATTCCCGATTTAGAATTCTTGGTGAACCGGAAAAATACCGACTTCAGATCAGTGGATATTTTGGGAATGCGACTGATAATTTGACTTCAGATCATAATAATCAAAAGTTTTCTACATTTGATAACGACAATGATAACGATAAAAAAAACTGCGCTCAGGTATATTCAGGTGCTTGGTGGTACAACGGATGTCACCAGTCTAACCTCAACGGCCAATGGGGGAGTAAAACATCTGGGGTAGGAATGAACTGGTTCCAACTGACTACTCACTACGTCAGTGTGTCTTATTCTGAGATGAAATTCAGAGAAATTAATTATTAAAATATGGTAGCTGGTACATTTTATGAAATACAAATTAACCTCATAGTTCATATGTACAAACCGTGTTTTTTCACTATTTTAACAGCAAAGTTTAAATAATATTCCATTCCAGGATCTCAAAAGGTTTTTAAATTTAAAGTAAAGGAATATCGAATCGTTGATTTTCAACGGTTTGCAAAGGATTTTGATATTGTGCTGACGCTTTGTTGACAGTAGAAGATGCAGACATCAGACGATGAAGATATTTGAATATATGTCAGATGAATAAATTAGATTTTAAAACTATCGGAGGGTGAATATATCATTTAATGAGATGACAGGTCATGAAGATAATCAAAAATCAGTTATTGGAATATGATAATATTTTTATAACAACCGATTTCTGTAACAAGAAAATAGAAAATATATAGACACATTTATAGCACTTAATTAAAGAAACTACTGTCGTAGCCTCATTGCAAATAAAACATTCAATTATTTAACGAATAACATTTGCATAATTCTCAAAATAGCTGTCTACAGCTGATACGTATATGTAATACTATCTTCTCAGATTGTGTGGCAAGCACAACGCTATATATATATATATATATATATATATATATATATATATATATACATATATATATATATATATATATATGTATATATATATTTATATATATATAAATATATATATATATATATACATATATATATATATATATATATATATATATATATACATATATGTCATGGAAGTTGAACATTGTTTTTTGCATTTAAATAAAACATACTAATGTAAAAAAAAAAAAAAAATAAAATAATGATTAGCTGCAAAACAGACACGCGTGAATATAAAGGTATGATGTACAACATAAAAGTGATAAACTCCTTTCAAACTAACTGTGTCACACGTGACATATAAGCAACGTTTCAATCAGGTTGATTTACAAAAATAGAAAAACGAGGCACGAAAAACATTACCCAGTCCATACAAAATGGATCCGATGCCATCAACCAATGGGCAACCTATGTCTCGCGGGCCGCCACTCATTTTAGATTGAAAGACAGCACAACTTTTTTAGGATATGACACTCACTTTTAGTTTATTTTAACCCGTAGCAACACCGCACCCTATTTAAAGTCTTTAGAGGTAACGAGATTTCTTCTAATGAGAAAATTGTATATAAATCAGAAAGACACGAATGGATATACCCTAGTGCAGATGCTAACATATTTTTGCTGTATACATGTCTGATTCAGTATATTACGATGGTCCAATAATATATATAATAGCGATTTGGGTTCTGCGTTAAATCGAAAGTTAATAATTAATACAACAGTATTCCAGTTTAAAATACAATCATGAAAAAAATAACTCAGCCTACCGATCAAGCATAAGGGGGATATAACTCTATGCAAAGGTTTTGCATGGTACAGCTAGTATATATTAGTGCTGCTGTTGGATTTAAAAATTGATCGAAATGAACGCATGATTAAAAATTTTAATCGCAAATTTACGCACTTTTTAATCGACACTATATAATACATTTGTTTGTATTCAAAGTAGTCATAATATCATAGTCAGTTAAATTACAAAAAAGGTATAATTAATTGTAACAGATTTATTAAACATTATCACATACGTCTGTTGAATTAATTATTGAGACCAATTTATTGACATGTAAAAATGACGTCAAGTGGTACGAGTTGTTTTTTTTTTTTTTATCAATAACATTGTCAAACAATTTTTTCTCGTACCATAAATTCCGAGATAATGACGTATTTCAACTGTTCTCCCCTATGTCCCTGACATATTTCGCTATATTTGCACCCATATAAGTCTTGTTTATCGAACGCTCCACTACCGTACCTACATCCTTTCACTTCCCATCCCAAAACAAAAAGTCATTTCTATCTCATATGTTCCTTATCCTTAAAAAAAATATATTATAGCCAGAAATTACTTGCTCACGTATTATTAACCGTTTTTTGTGGCCCCCCTCCCTTTCCAACCCTGTTACATTTTTGACACAACAGCTACTCTCCCCACAAAGATGACGTTACTTATAGTCGTATCCCCTCTGCCCCATTTTTTTTCAAACCAATGAAACCTGTCCATCAAACTAGGAGCACGCGTCTGCAGGTGTTCTCTAATTGTATTCAGGGTCATAAATGAGAATTAAGAAAAGACAATCCTATTGTTTCAAAGTCATGTAGCTGCTATGGTTTTATAAAAACATAACAGTTTCTGTGCTCGGGTAATTTTTTTTTTTTTTTTTTTGCTTTTTTAAAATCTGGTTGAAGAATTTATTTTATTAATGATATTTAAAAAAAAAAAAAACAAGCGCAACGTTCACTGAAATGAAGATTAGAGAAACAGAGCCGTAAATTGAAGGGCAATTATCTATCTTGATATACTGCCCCTTACATATATTCATTGATTTATATTTTTAGGTCAAATTAAAATGTGCTTTCAAAAATAATTCAATAAATATAATTATTATATAAACTTTACGTTTTACTATGTGTAAAGTCCCTGTAAGGATGAGATGAAATCCCTTAGATCCTATAAACCACTAATGGGACGGTTTTATGGTGCCCTTCTTTCATCCCCACCATAGCCGATAGAGATATATCGGGAACTTGAGCCAAGACCTGAAAAATTTCCTTGGTCCTCACCGGAGATCGAACCAGGTACAGTCGGGCGCGTTACCGCACGACCATCCGTCCCCTACGTTTTACTATAACTCTTTCTGTTTATTATTTCATTTTATTATACAACATTTTTAATTTTCTTGCTAGTAAATAAGTGTATGATTTTTTAATTGCTTCAATAACCGTTCCATGGCTGCATCAGGTTCCTGGTATTAGCACACTCTTCTATGGTGAAAATGAAAAAAGAGCACCACCAAAGCCTATCAAAATCTAAACCACCAGCTAAACAAGGCTATTGATAGAAGCCGCCCATTCCATAAGGCATGAAAATAATTACATCCAAGATGTAGATCTACATTTATAACTGGGGCTTATTGTCATTCACTTTGTGTATTTATTTTACAGTAGATCTCCATTTAAACAGTTTAATATTGAGGTCCAGTTAACCTTACCATAGCAAACCTCCCAAAAGAAGACTCCAGGCCCAATTCCATTATGATGATATCACTTCAATTATCGTATTGGTAATGCTCTTGGTGGATTGTATAAAAGCACCACTACCGTTGCATAACATAATACTAAAAAAAAAGCCTACTAAAAGGTTGAAATGTCACTCATTGCAGTAGCTGTCACCCGGGTTGGACTGCTGTGAACGACACCTTCCACTAATTACACACAACTTGTTATATGCTTCACATTTATCCGCTACTGCTCTGACTAGAGGTTGCATACATTGTGGATTAAAGTTTGATAGAAAAAAATCATAACTTGTATTTGTTATTTATTATGTCATACTCATATATTTTTTTTATATATTTTCAACGAAAGGTGCAAAACTCCAAAATGTCCATTTCCAATGTCCACTTAAACAAGACCAATGTCGAAACATCAACAGCGACAAAGACAGAGTGGTGACTCTACTGGACGATGGTCTTCAGGTGATGTGTGACACCAAAACTGACAGTGGAGGTTGGATCATTTTCCAGAGAAGAATTAACGGAAATGTCAGTTTTTATCGCGGATGTGAAGAATATAAATATGGATTTGGAGATTATGATGTTGGAGAGTTTTACCTGGGTAATGAGTATCTCCACATACTTACGTCACAAGGTAGTTATGAACTTAGAGTCGAATTTACTTATCAGGGCAGATTTTATTACGCCTCGTATTCGGAATTCAGAATACAGGATGAGAAACATAAATACAGGATCGAATGTTCAGAATACTCTGGAAACGCATCTGACAGATTGGCTTATCACAATGGCATGAAGTTTTCGACATTCCACAGCGACAATGACTTGAATGGGAACAATTGTGCTGTGGAAAAGTCTGGTGCTTGGTGGTATAAAGCCTGTTATGAGTCTAACTTGAATGGCGTTTGGAACAGAAGGAATTCAAGGGGCATCCGTTGGAACACCATTAAGAAATTAAATAGCGCTAACTCTACCGAGATGAAATTAAGAAAAATTACGTCACCTTAAGATGTTCAGACATTTTTAGCTATTTTATTTTAAAGAAAATGTCGATGAAGTGAATATAACGCGACCTGCAAGAAAATCGTCAAAAAGCTTATTTTAATTTAATTGAAATAGAATAGGTTGACGTACTAGTGCCACAAGATTTAGTAGCCACTGTACTTCTTAACTACTTAATAAAAAAATACAGCACATAATTTATAAATGTATAATTTTATTTTGAAAAGTTTTTCAATTTTGTATATTAGCCTAAAAAGGATACATGATATTCTTTTTATTACGTAATATTCAAATATCATTTTGTTTGTTATATGTATTACAGTGTTATATGTATTACAGTGTTATATGTATTGCAGTGTTATATGTATTACAGTGTTATATGTATTACAGTGTTATATGTATTGCAGTGTTATATGTATTACAGTGTTATATGTATTACAGTGTTATATGTATTACCGTGATCTGACCAGTATGCACTTAAAAATAGATAACAGTTCGAGAAATAAATTTATACTGATACATTTTTTTTTTATAAATGTAACATTTCTTTGTTTTAAAACATTTTATTTATGTTTATGTGATAGATACAATGATGTTTCTGAAATTACTTATTAACAATTGAATTTAGTATTCGCTTGGTCTTTTTTCGTCCAAACTGTAAAGCTCGAAAGCCTTTGAAACAAATAAATAATATAAAAACTAACAAAACAAGTTTCATAGCTTGCTCTGCAATAAACATCGCGGCACAAAAGTTAGACATTTAACTAGCTTTGCATAGAGTCTAGATCAGGGGGTTCGATCTATTTGTTTCTGATTGGGTTCTGAAATAAAGCGACAAATGAGATCATTCAGGGAAGAGATGGCAGATTTTTTTTTTCTTAATTGGAGGGGATGGGGGGGTGGTGGTGATAAGCTACAGCAAATGGTTAGTGAAAGCTTATAAATAAAAAAATGATTTGACATTTAATGATATGAATTATTTGTATTAAAAAAGTTTCTTTTCTGTAAAAAAAAAAAAAAAAAAAAAAATATGCTTTTTAATGGTTTAATTACATGGAAAGGTACAATAGAACTTTTAAAAGAAGGAAAAATTATGTAAAGTTTAATTCACTCTAATGGGCTACTATAGCCGTCAATTAAGAATTTGCGGAAATAGGTTCAAATATTGGTTGGTGGATAAGGTCCGAAATAAGTATTTGTTGTGTCACAACTAAACAACCTTCATTGGTGTATTTTCATAAATGTTACGCTCCATTTACAAGCAGAAGACTGAGGTAAAGTTTATCTAAATGTGTATCAACATTATACTTTTTTGACTATTTATTACGTTATTTTAAAAATGGCCAAGTCGTTTATTATTTACATTTCCGTTCATACATAGGAAGAGACTTTTGTTTTAAAAAAAGTATCCTTATGCTTTAAATTAAATATATATTAATATCAATACATATATACAGATTAATTCTTGTAAAACTACTGAATACCTTTTTTATTAGACTTTTCTATATACTCCATTATAAAGAATGCATATACAGTATCCTGAAAAACATAAATAAAATACATCTATTTCAATAATTGTGTATTATCTTTCACAACAAGCAGTTTATAGTTATTTAAAGCAGCTTAAAAATAAACAAAACTAATCTTGCAAGATAGAAAAGTCAATAAAATGCACAGTTGCCAAGATCACTGATGGTGAATCTATCAAATATCAATCAATTGGACAATTTTGTCAATACGAAGTACTCAACGATAGTCGGTTTAGAAAAATGAATATAATCAAATTTTATTTCTTTTAATTAGTACAGCTATTGTTAAAATAAAACCACAAGGTGTCAGTGCATGACATATTGAGGACATCTAGATATAAAACTTTGAAAATGAAACTGTTCACTGTGACTAAAATTAAAATGGTTTGAACTAAATTTAAATAAAAAATTGATTGTTTTTTTTTTTGTTTTTTTTTTTATTTTCTGGGCAAAAAACAGTTTAGATCAAACCGATACAATAATACACTATTTTTAAAACTGTCCACGATTTTGAACTTGTAAAGCTTTAAAAGTTTGTCCAGGTTTAAATCTGTCTATTTGATCAGTTACCTGTGTCTATTTGAACGTTTCGATGGCTCCAAGTGACACGTGTTATAATAAAATACGCATATGTTCACCAGTACGACTCACGTAAAATAAAATAATATTAAAGACTGAGATATATTCAACACTTATTCCTTTTAAATATTATCACACTTGCCATGAAAAGCTGTGTAGAATGGACATTTCTTCTATAAAAGCAAATTTTAATATTGATATTTAGGGCTTATTTATTTATGGGATAGTTATTATATCATATTAATGCTTGTAGTTAAAGTGAACTTTGAATATTGTACATCACAGCTCGAATGCAAAATTAAATTGTAGGTGACGAAACATTTCTTAGAAATAGAAAAGACATACTTTTGTCTTAATATATTTACTTGTTATTGTCTTTAAATTTAAATTTATATTTAATTTTGTTGTGTTTTTAGAAAAAATTCATTCAATAAAATGCATTAGGTCTTTCTCTCTATCAAATGTCATCTTCAGCCCGCTCGACTCCATCATCACTTTTCGCGTTTTAGTTAAGGGGAAGTAACTACACATGATCTGTGTGGGTGTTATGTCTACTTGCAAATTACGTAAACGAAAACTGGCGACTGGTCTCAATAAGGGAAAGTACCTGCGACTGTTGTATCCTCTGGTGAAATATGTAAACAATACTTTGGCAACAGGGTGCAATAAGGGGAAGTAACTTTCTAAGTAATCATGGGTGTTGTGTGACCTTCACGTTCACTGGCTAAATATGTAAACAAAACTTCGAAATGTGGTCTCTGTGAGGGGAATTACCTAGCCTTATCGGCATCTGTGACTTTCGCGAACACTGGAAACATATGTAAACAATACATTGGCGACTGGTAGCTATAAGGGGAATTACCTAGCTTAGTAAACATGGTTGCTGTGTTTCACTGGCGAAATATGTAAACATAACAATGGCAACTGGTCTCAGTGAGGGGAATTACCTAGCTTAGTATACACGGGTGACTGTTATGTCCACTGGCGAAATATGTAGACAAAACAATGGTAACTGGTTTGGATAAAGGGGAACCACCTATCTCAGTAGACATGACCTGTGAGACCGGCGTGTCCACTGCTAAAATATGAAAACAAGACATTGGCGCCTGGTCACAATAAGGGGAATAACGTATTATATTATATTTGACTAAAAAAATCATTTAAGAAATTAGAAAACAGCTGTCACACATACATGTCTACAATTTGTGTTTATATATATATATATATATATATATATATATATATATATATATATATATATATATATATATATAATTAAAATCCGAATATAGTCAGGCGAATAGATAAATATGAGATACAAACAGAGCGATTTTTTATGACTTAATAAAAGCGATTACAGAAACCACTCAGATGTCAAATAAAATTAACATTGAGCTAACACATAAGATTCAACCGCCCAACGACATGTGCAATACACAATACATTAAGGATAAATTTGTAATATTATTTTGCTTTTAAGGTAACAAGAATAACAGACTAGTTTGTTAACTTTGTTAACAGAAGTAACCTGTAAATAAATTAAATTTTATTTCAAATAATTCTTTTAGTATATTAAAGTGTTTTAAAAGAAAAATGCATTTAATACAATAAAATGGAACTGTATAATTGACATTATTTTATTTTGGCTTTACAAGGTTAAAGTCGACCGAACATTCAATTAAAAACAAATGTATCTAAAAATAGTATAACCTTTGAACTGACCATGGATGAATCGTATGTTCATATGTGCGTCTCTGAATATGTAAGAGAAGAGAGAGAGAGAGGGAGAGGGAGAGAGGAGAGAGGGAGAGAGGGACAGAGGGAACGAGTGTTTATTCTTTGTTTTCGTGCGTGTTTGTGTATGTTATTCTTTTTTTACCCGAGCTCCCATATTTTACAACAAGGCGATACAACATTAATTGTACATGTCAATAGCGCTCCTTCCGGCAATTGTTGATTGTAATCATGTTTTCAGCTAAACACTGCTGTACAGTAAACTGAAACTAAAACTCAAGTATTATTCCTTTTATAAATACAAAAATTTAAAAAGAGCAGAGACTCATTCATAGAAAGGCTGATAAAATTCAAATGAAACTATATATTGTTGACTAAAACAATCAGTAGATGTCAATTTTTTGGTAAAATGACAAAACTACATTTACGTGCTCTTTTGGCGACAGTGTTTTTTTCAATTAAATGTAATAAATTTTGTAATGGAATGATCTCTTTTCTTAGTTTATTTTAGTATAATATAAATAATAGCGAAAGTAAAGTTTTAATACAACTGTATTCAAATTTAAAATGAAATCGATAATTTAACGATACTTTACTTTATCGATACATTAACGATACTTTATCATCTCCTCAAGCCTTAAACCATAACAATATATCCAGAGCAGTAGTCAGTTATTGAAGCGCCCTGTGCGAGTTGTGCCATTTGGTGCCGTTCTGGCAAATCTATAAGATGCAAAAAACATCAGAGAGCGCTCTTTCGCTACACAATATAACCTATGACAATGTCATTGTTCTATGTTCATGTCATTGTTCTATGGCAATGTCATTTTTCTATGATCATGTCACTGTTGTATGATCATGCCATAGTTATATGGTAATGTCATTGTTCTATGATCATGTCATTGTTCTATGATCATGTCATTGTTCTATGATCATGTCATTGCTCTATGATCATGTCATTGTTCTATGATCATGTCATTGTTCTATGATCATGTCATCGTTCTATGAACATGTCATTGTTCTATGATCATGGCATTGTTCTATGGCAATGTCATTTGTCTATGATCATGTCATTCTTCTATGATCATGTCATTATTATATGATAATGTCATTGTTCTATGACCATGCCATTGTTCTATGATCATGTCATTGTTATATGGTAATGTCATTGGTTTATGATAATGCCATTGTTTTATGGTAATGTCATTGTTCTATGAGCATGCCATAGTTCTATGATCATGTCATTGTTATATGGTAATGTCATTGGTTTATGATAATGCCATTGTTTTATGGTAATGTCATTGTTCTATGAGCATGTCATAGTTCTATGATTATGTCATTATTCTATGGTAATGTAATTGTTCTATGATCATGCCATTGTTGTATGGCAATGTCATTGTTCTATGATCATGTCATTGTTCTATGATCATGTCATTGTTCTATGATCATGTCATTGTTCTATGATCATGTCATTGTTCTATGATCGTGTCATTATTCTATGATCATGTCATTGTTCTATGATCATGTCATTGCTCTATGATCGTGTCATTGTTCTATGATCGTGTCATTATTCTATGATCGTGTCATTGTTCTATGATTATGTCATTGTTCTATGACCATGTCATTGTTCTATGATCATGTCATTGGTCTATGATAATATTATTATTTCTGTATAATATGTCTGATGTAACAACCTCTACTCGAACCTATGTCTGAATATTGATAATTTACGACTATGCTAGTCAACAGAAGCTGTTGTTATTTAGGGTCTTATAAAAATTGGACCTGAATCTGAAATATATCTGAAACAAAAATAATATATTTTACATTTATCATTTAATTTGTAAGTTCATTTCTATCTATTATACAGTGAATTCAGACGAGATCAAAATGAACGTGCAACTGCAATGCCCATCTTCTTCTACCTCTTGCCGTTGAGCGTCAAAAGCACTTACAGGAAGGCGTCGTCACCTAATGATGCCGTCCGGTTCAAAGAGTCATGTCTATAAAGCGACCGACGGCGGAGGGATGGATCGCCTTGCAGAGTAGGCACAACGGGAGCGTCGACTTCTTCTCGCGGCTGGGAGGACTGACTGCGCAATGGCTTTCTCGGCAAGCTACGATATTGGCGAGTTCTACCTCGGCAACGAGAAAATCTTCCAACTGACGTCGCAGAACCGCTACGAGCTCAGAACCGACCTAGCCTTCAAAAACGCTTCGTACTACGCGCTGTACTCTTATTTCCGCATCCTGGGCGAAAACGATAACTACAGACTCAAGGTAGGCGGATACTCCGGAAACGCCAGTGACAGCTTGATCTCCCACCACAATGACGCAATCTTTAGCACCTTTGATAGAGATAATCCACAGAAGTGCGCACAAACGTTCAAAGGCGCATGGTGGTACAACAAGTGTCACACGTCCCATCTCAACGGTGTGTGGGGCAGCACGGTTAATGGTCAAGGGGTCAACTGGAGTACGCTGACCTCCGGGAATTCAAGTGACGTTCACGGAGATGAAAATAAGAGAAATGTACACTTTGAGCTGAGAAAAGTCATATATAGAAATTAATACTGACACGAAGCTTATATACATGAACTTCAAAGTACACAACTAATTTTTAGATCTAAAGAATATAAACAGTTTACTCCTTACAGTTAATTGTATTCAGAGCTATACATTTTTAATTCTACGTTCATTGCAAATATAGCTGCATTTCTAATCAAAAGGGAATTTAAAATATTTAAAAAAGGCACAAACAGTTATTAATGTAATAAATTAAGACAAGCAAACAACTATTTTACTTAGAATTAAATTTGATTTTCTTAACTATAGTTAATAAATCTGGTTTTATCTAATTTGTATCAAATTTTATATTGATTAAAAAATGCAATGCTTTTTTTATATGATATCGTTAGTTGTATAAAATATTTTTTAGAAAGTTGTGTTGAATAATTTAATGTATAGACAGACATTCAAGCGATATTTAAGATATGTATATGGAGTAAAGCATAACTATGCATTACCTCGTGTAGTGTCAATCTAGAGATACACAAGATATATTCTATACGGAGGTTGATGTGGCTATCTAGTGATACATAAGATATGTATTTGGAGAGTGATGTGGCTGGCTATCCAGTGATACATAAGATATGTATATGTATGGTGATGTGGCTATCTAGTGATACATAAAATATGTATATGGAGGTTGATGTGGCTTTCTAGTGATACATAACATATGTATATGGAGGTTGATGTGGCTATCTAGTGATACATAAGATATGTATGTGGAGGTGATGTGGCTATCTAGTGATACATAACATAAGTATATGTAGGTGATTTGGCTATCTTGTGATACATAATATACGTATTTGGAGGGTGATGTGGCTATATAGTGATACATAAGATATGTATATGGAGGAGATGTGGCTATCAAGTCATACATAAGATATGTACATGGAGGGTGTTGTACCTATCACGTGATTCCTCGAGTCAATTATTTTCGAGAATTAATTTTAACGAATATGTGTGAATTTCAACAGTTTAGAGCTGTCCTGAAGCTAGCGGGGAGGATTTTTTATTTGGGGGCTCAAACGGCTCATACGTTCACTGTGTTTCTTTTTTTTTCCAATAACGACGCCCCTGTGTATATTTATATATCTATAAATTGATTGATTTAAAATGTGTAATAAATAAATAGCATTACATTCATTATTACATTCACCCTGGCACTGTAGCTTAAAATTGTCTAGTGCAGTAGACGTCCATTGTTTAAGATACTAAATCATA
>JAGDYQ010000253.1:0-27133 GCA_021962125.1 Bulinus truncatus
TACCTGGGAGTAACACTTGACAGAAAGCTTACTCTGCACACATCTGTCGGAGGTTGCCCGCTGCGCCTCCAACAGACTGAATATTGTCAAGAAGTTGGCGAGCACGTCCTGGGGGGCTCGAGCAGATGTCCTGAGGTCACTGTACATGGGTGCAGTAAGGTCTCAGATAGATTATAGCCAGGTTGTGCAGGTCTATGGGTCTAAGTCCTCTTTAGAGGCCCTGGATGTTGTACAGAACCAGGCTCTCCGGCTGATCACAGGCACTTTTCGAACGGCACCCACAGCAGCGGTGGAAATCATGGCAAATGTGCCACCTCTGGGCATTCGTAGAGAGCAGGCCGTCTTGACCGCGTATGAGCGTTTCAAGCGGCAGGAGGAGACCTCTGTCCTAAGGGAGATGGTCGATGGCTGGGTGGAAAGAAAGCGGCTCTCGATGCAGTCTTTTATGCACCACGCAGTGAGACTTGCCTCCGAGATCAAGCTGCCGACAGACCGCCTAATGCTAGAAACTGTCTCAAGGCTCCCGCCTGGCGAGGCTCTCTACATGCCCGAGGTACGCACGACCCTGGTCGAAACCAATGCTGGGAACGCAAAGGATCGCCGAACCATCACGGATGTGGCTTTGGAGATGATTGAAAACTACTCGGGGAACGCTATACTGGCCTATACTGATGCTTCTGTATCCAGTAGAGACGGCCGGACAAGCGCCTCGTTTGGGGTTCATATCACTCTCCCACAAACTGGCTTTGTGAAAGACCATGCTGGCCTATGTGGGTCACTCTGTGCTTACGAGGCAGAGATGACAGCCATTACTGAGGCAGTGGGACCACATAGGGGAGCTAATCGGTGAGGGTACTCTGCCTGCTCTGGACATTGTCATCCTCACTGACGCGCTCTCTGTTCTCCAAGCTGTAAAAGGGACGGGAGAATGGCCGCTTCTGCTGGAAGCCATGTTGATGGCAATACAGGGTCTTGTGTCCCAACATCATGTGCATGTGACCCTTCAATGGGTTCCCGGGCATGCGGACGTGCCCGGAAATGAAAGGGCAGACGGCATTGCCAAGGCAATAGTCCAGTCGACAGATTCCCAAGTGCTGCCCGTGAGTGCAAGAAAGAGCTCATTTGAGGCAGCACGTTCCATGATCTGCCTCTTTGGACAATCGAAGTGGTTCTCGGGCTGGGCTCATGGGGTGAACGGACTTAAGATCCGGCAAGTCCTAGAGCGGCCGTCCAAAACTGACCCGTGGTGGAAGCTCAGGCGTGTTGAGCAGGCGCTAATTGCCCAGTTCCGAACTGGGCACTGTCCTATTGGCGCGTACTTTGGGAGGTTGAGGCCCAATGTCGACACCCTTTGCAGACACTGCAGGGAAGTGGAGGAAACCGTAGATCATTTGCTATTCGAGTGCCCCGGACTGGCGGACCACAGGGTGGACCAGTCCGGAAGCCTGCTGGCCATCGGGCTCTATGGCAGTCTCCAGATGTTGAGAGACACAGCAGGTCTGATCTCACGGGCTCTAAGAGACTAAGTCTCAGCCCGCAGATAAAACTGAGAGAGTTCAAAGAGAGAAATAAACAGACAGACTGATTGATTTATTGACGGATAAACAGATTTATAGATTAGATTAGATTAAACTGTGGACCCATGAATGGATGGAATCGTGTGGTTTTATGCGTGTCTAATAAACTCGTTTCTGGATACATTTTCCAGTGAGGAGCAGAACACAGACAGAACTGTAGAGACAGAATTAAGCACCAATGTTTTGAAGCCTGAATCAGTCGCAGTATGTCATTATTTATGAATTTATTTTTTTTTGTATTATAATTCCTACAAGCTTTGAGGTATAAACTTTTGATTGTAACATAAAATACAACTGCTGTCAGGATAATTAAATGAGTCATGTCAAGAAATGTTATTGTTATGTTGAATGCTGTGGTATGTGGTTATATATATATATCTGTTGACTTGGGGGCCCTTGTAAGTGCGAATACATTACTTGACCTGGGGGCCCATGTAAGTGCTAATACATTACTTGACCTGGAGCCCATGTAAGTGCTAATACATTACTTGGCCTGGAGCCCTTGCAAGTGCTAATACATTACTTGACCTGGGGGCCCATGCAAGTGCTAATACATTACTTGACCTGAGGGCCCATGTATGTGCTAATACATTACTTGACCTGGAGCTCTTGTAAGTGCTAATACATTACTTGACCTGGAGCCCTTGTAAGTGCTAATACATCTCTTGACCTGGGGGCCCTTGTAAGTGCGAATATATTACTTGACCTGGAGCCCTTGTAAGTGCTAATACATCAGTTGACCTGGGGGCCCTTGTAAGTGCTAATACATTACTTGACCTGGAGGCCCTTTGCTAATACATCTGTTGACCTGAGGGCCTGTGAGTGTCAATACTTTTTATTAGGAGTCCAATATTTGCCATCCGTAGTCTTGACATCATTTTTGCAAGTGCTCTTTTGCTTGGAGTCTTCAAATTGGCCCAAAAAAATTGAAAGAATAGCGCTGCACCAATGCTCTCTGTATTTTCCGGGTGCTGTGCGAGGCAAAAGATTTCGGCTGTGCAACCTTAGAAGGAAATGTGTGTGTGTGCACCATAACAGTAAATAGGCCTACTAAACAAAACTTATGTGCACTTTGTTTTAATGTGTGCGAAGCTTAGAGGAGATAGTATTCTGCACGCAGACTACTAAAGGTGCCTGTCTTTAGTAGGAGAGTTACTTCATCTTACGGACTCAATGGAAATCATTAATTTCCTTCACATTTACTTTCCCAGACAGCAAATGTTTAAACATTTCTCACATCCCCCTTTTGTGTTTCCATTTATGTTTTTATATAAATCAAACAATACATCTTTATGTTTATGATAACGTTGAAATGAAATATTATTGTTTTGTTATTTATTTTTTTTATATACCATTCTTAACTTACAATTCAAAAAATCATTTTATTTTTGTATTTTTCCTGTGATCTTTCCTCATTTATATGTTTTTTAACATTTCTTTCAGGCCGAGCCTTCGTTTGCCCAACAAGGAAGTGAAGAAACATTACCCTCATTTGAGGACATATCTTATCTAAATGCATCGCAGCCACAGCCAGCTGAAGACCTGGTAGACTTCACTGGTCAATGGCATTTATCAACAGATAAAGCAAGTCATGTGGGTTCTTTTATTCAATTTAGTTTGTTACTGGTATCTCATTTTATCACATTAATATGTTACTTTACCAGTCTTTGCTTCAAAAATAAATTTAATCAAAAAGAAACATATTGGTACATGACATTTTCTGCTATTAAAAAAAATTGCCTTTCTTTTTGAATTTTTTTAAACTACTATGAAAAAATTTTTTTTTTCATCTATGAATATTTATCTGTCTCAGGCTAGTCCAGTAATGTGTAGGCTAATAAAGAATTAGTCCAACACATTCTAAAGACTAAGCTAAGAGATGATTTATTTCTTGCTTTAAGCTTTACTTTTTTTTTGCAGAAACTTGAAACATCACCTGTTTTATTACCACATCAGTTTTCAGATGTCCAGCTGAATTCAGAGCAGCTTTGTTCAGACTGTCAGCCAAATATGAAAACAGCCAGGGTATAATATCAATCTTGCTTCTTAAAGAAAAGTTACATATAGAATTATGACAATGATTATCTTTTATTGTATTTTTTATTGTTTGTGTTTGTTGTTTTATAAAAGAGCTAGTGTTGTTAATCATCATATTTTACAAAGGTGGAAAGATCAGCAGGACGAATGCCTGCTAGAAGTCTTAGTGCTCATCTGCCTGGGTACATCAGGGTTCCAGAAGTTATGAAGAAAGCTCCACCCCTCCGTACTCCACCATCTATTCCAAGTCCACAGTTTAACTTGAGAACAACTGAAAGAAAAACTGGTCAGATATTTTTAGAACTGGAGCACCATGCCAGAAGAACAAAGAGTCCCAGAAGTTTTATGCAGAAAGGTGATTCTTGTTATTTTTAAATCATCTAAATGTTCCAAATGTTTGATTTTATCTCTCAAAATGATCATCTAAATGTTCCAAATGTTTGATTTTATCTCTTAAAATGATCATCTAAATGTTCCAAATGTTTGATTTTATCTCTTAAAATGATCATCTAAATGTTCTAAATGTTTGATTTTATCTCTTAAAATGATCTTAGAAAATGTTTAAAAAAATGTTTATGGCTCATAATTTGTAGTCAATGTATTTTTTTATATTATCATTTTCTTTATAATTTCTGCTATATGTTAATTAGACATTTTTTTTACTTAAATTAACACACTAAAATTTTATTTATTAATTTTATTGTTTAAGGCTAAAGAATTTCCTGCCATTCTTATTTACTTGATGTTTTCAGTCGAAGGTTTGCGAAGTGTTACTAGTGCATATCAACCTACAGTTTCCAGTAATGCCACCAGTGAATCCATCATCGGGACCTCACTACAAGTATGTCGACTGCCTGTTGGAAAGAAAACGCCACAGTTACCAACTGAATTCATCCTAGGTTTGCTCCATGCAACTATGCTTTTGAATTGTATATTTAAAATGTCACTTTAACAATCAGAAATATATTTTGTTTTAAATCAGCTTTTGTATCTGTATTTAGCCTCTTATTTAAAAAAAAAAAATCTTATCCTATCAGTTTGCCTAATGAAAACTTATTTTATTAAATAAGCTAGTACATGGTTAAATGTTAACTTTATGAATAGTACATTGATAATTGATAGCAAAAACGATTTGCATTTTTTTTTGCTTGAAATGAAAATAAAAATTGATGAATAAGTTTCAATCACAATTTAAAATGAAATAAGGAATGACTTTAAAAAAATCAAAATTAGAAAGAAATGAGGCTTTAATGCTTATTTTATTTTCAACATTTGATTTTATAGATACAACTGACAAAAATATTACTGATCAAGCCAATTTACCAAGTGGTTGGAATTCGCCAAGCTCTGTGGATATGTACAATCAGTATCTAAAACAGAAGCATGTGTCCTTCTCTGATCTCCAACAACAACATAAGACTACCTCTGCTCCAGCATCTTCACCACGTTCAAGTCTAGAAGAAACTGAAATGTTATTGCCAAAAAATACAATAAGCATTGCATCCAAGCAGTCAAAAGATAAACTATCTGATGAATCTACATTATCAATAACCACCAAGTCATTGGCCAAGATAGGCAGGCCAATAGCACAAGTCCAGCATATTACAGATCCTGTAAGTTTAAATAATGTTTTTTTGTGGTCTTAAATGTTAAAAAAAAATTAATGTATGCCATAGTTTATACAGATAAATAAATATTAAATATATCTGATAACTTTATAGTTAATTTTTTTTCAAAATCAACAGTTAGGTGACTATTAAAATAAATTTCCTTTTAATCATTTCCCAAACAACAGGATGATCTACATAAAGCATCACAGCTACTTAGGGAAGCTGCAGCTGCAGTTGACATCCAGAGGTAACTGAAAGGAATTTTAAACAAAGACTGAACATTCATTAAATAGTAAACTTAAGTTTGTGTAGTGAGTCTAGGTTTGCAAACCATCTGATTCACAATCAACAATTTTAAAATATTTCATCTTGATTCTAATGTACAAAATAAAGTTATAAACATAGTAATTTGAATGTTTCAGTTCAAGTATATTTTGGTCCATGAAATGGGGCTTGGAACTGAGGTTCTACTAAACTAAAAACTTTTTGTCAGTTTGAATACATATATCGACTGATTTTGCTTCCGCCCTTAAAAAGTCTTTGAAGAAGAAAGTAGTTCATAATTTAATATCATTTTATTTCTGCAAGAATATTTCGTGGATACGTGGCACGGACAACCTACAAGTCTCTACTTAGTGAAGCTAGATGGAAGAGAGAAGATGAGCAAAAAGCTGTTCTGGAAAAACAAAGGTAATAGAAAATATTTTGACTGACAAGCCCAGAGTACGAAAGTATTTGAGATATAGAAGGCCATAGGTAATTTTTTGCTCATATGAAATATCACATGAAATTTTTCCTCTTTTTTTTTTAAATAGACTTAACAAGGAACACAATCAGAGAATGAATGCCATTTATAATAGAGCACCCTTGAGTCCAGAAATTAAGCAATGGTCTAATGATGTAAAAAGTGTTCAGCTTGAGAATGCTCTTAAACGACAAGAAAAAATGAATAGTTTGGCAAATGAGTAAGTAAAGAGTGGTAGTCTTTACTTTTAGAGCAGAAAACAATTAGCCTGACAAATAACCGTGTCTTCTTTTTAAAAAATATTATTTATTTTTGTTACCTAAAACACAGCATTTAATGTCTTTTCAATTAATAGTGATTTTGAGGACATATTAATAAATTGAAAATCTCAAGTAAGTAAAAAAGATGTTTAAAATCCTACAAATAAAAAATAAATAATTTTAAATAGTTTGAGTTTTTAATTCATACCATAATAGATTTTGTTTTTACGAAGTAACCTAAGGATGTAAAGATGTAATTATCATAGAACATCATATGTTATAACGGCACCTGTAAGTGCACAACTTGACTTCTTAAAGGGTTTTGCTGTTTTAAAGGTGGCATATATATTTTATCTTATCACTTGCAACATTATTTGATTTTCAGAATGGTGATAAATCAGAAGGAATCAAAGAATAAAATATTATCAATAGGCCCACATGTTGAGATTTATGAGTAAGTTTTGATAGAAACATTCAGAAATAATTCTGTCTTTTATTGTATATGTTATGATCAATGTTGACATTAGTTGGGTATGACCATGTTCACATTGGCTGGATGCAAAAAATGTTCACATTGACTAGGTGCGACTGGCCAATACTGAAAGTGATAATGTGAACAGAACCATTTGTAAAAGATAACATATGTTAAAAATTATTTAAGTTGTAAAAAAACATTATGGGTAAGTTAATATTTTGCATGGAAAAAAAAACTCAAAATGTATATTAAGATGGTACTTAGAATAATTAAAACAGTTTTAAAAGTCTCCTCTTGAAATTGTCCACATGCAAATCAATTACACTACTATTATAATAAAGTATATTAAATATAGACAGCCAACCTTGCCCAGTGGTCATTCTGTTGGCAATAAATCTATCTTGCTTTAATGTTTTCCATGATGTTACAAAAGTTCATCATGTTGCCAAAAATGATGACAGAGAAAGACGATTTATCATTTTAAATATTTTTTTTTAGTAACACCGAAAAAAAACACAGACTCTAAAGTGGTTTAATGACCTTTTTTCTTTTATTTAGCAAGAAACAACAGAAAAAAACAACTAATAGTTTTCTTTTTTCTCAATTAGTTACAAAAGAATTACAAATCTGAACTAACTCTGTTCATATTAAATAAAGGCCACACCCACTGGTCAATCTATTAGCAATAAATTTATCTTGCTATGATGTTTTACACCACTCAAAAAAATTAGTCATTGATGTTATCTATTTTATTTGATAATTTGATATTATTCACATAGTCACTTTGAGCATTGGCCTCTGTCAGATATTGGCCCTAACATATATTTGAAGTTGAAATAAATGGTCAGTTTATAAGTTTTCTGTAGGATTAGAAAAATAAATGTTTAAGTCTCTCAAAGCTATTTTAACAATAAATGGTCTTACACAATAATTTTAATCAAACATAAAAGTAATTTCAATTTAATATTTTTTTGAAAATAAATATTTATTAATCTGACTCCTAAATCAAAAACAAAAATAGATGACTTAGTATAAATAAACTACTTAATGGGCAAAACTAAACTGAATGCATGTATAAGAAAATGAGCTATCATTATTTTTAATTTTAAAGTGAAAATGTTAAACAAAAGGATTAAGTATTATATCTAATAATCTCTTGTTTATAATCTGTACTAATAATTTTTTTAATTTCTGAAAATAGAAAATGCCTTTTTTATAAACCTAAGATTTGTTTGGTTTTTTGTTTAACAAGTATCTATCACCCAAAACAAGTTGGCCCAACAATGAAAGAATACAACCTGGCTGCCATTAAAATACAGAAGCTGGTCAGAGGCTGGATGATAAGAAGGAAAATTGGAAAACTTTCTAGAAAGGTTTGACTGTTAGAAAATATATTTTTTGTGTTAAGCAACTTAAGCCATATATTTGTAGTTTTTTATTGATGTTGTGAAAAAAAAACTTTTTCATAATTTTATTTGAATGAAAAAAAAAAAAGATTGAACATCAGTTTTTTTGTATTGTCCATGTTTATACAGGCAACTTGGTATGGCTCCAGTTTTTTAAAAATGGCTAAAGAATATAAATCTATGCTTAAGCAAGTACAGAGTCAACATGGAGTGGATAAGCCTAAATCACCTTTCAGCATAAGAGAATTTAGTACTTATATAGATATGCGAAGGCGTACGTAATAAATATTAATATGGATTAATTAGGCCATGAGTTTTATATTTTTCCTTTTTAATGCATTAGACAAATTGATATAAAATCGTATCTATCAATTGGGGTGCTACATTCTTTATAACAAATATGGTATTCTAAGTAATTTTTATTCTTTGTGGCAATACTTGTCATTTGCTTCACTATCTCCTTTATTTGACTTGGATAGTTTTCTACATCATCTGATATCAGAACTAACCATTATTATTTTCTTCCAGCAAATTTGATACAAAGTCTATACTACTACTACTTTTAATTTGCAGAGAACTGGCTATACTTTTCAATACTTCTAATCTCTTTCATTATGGTTAAATAAATATAAATATATTTTAAAAAAAAAAGATATTAAGATATGATAAAGATTTAAAAATACAGATATATAGATAAAAAAATGAAAAATGCACATTATAATGCTTATAGAACAGATATATCAAAGAAATCTTTATTTTTTATTCTCAGGTTATGAAAGTGTTTATGATAAAAAAGCATTTTCTGGGGAACTGGAAGTAGCAGAACTGAAATCATTTTTTACTGAATGTGATCTCCATCCATCACAGGCAGAAATTGATGAGGCTCTTGATGTAACAACACATGGTAATTACATTTCTGGTGAATTTTACAAAGCAGCAATACATTTGATGTCTCTTTTCTCCACTATTCTACTATTGAACAGGCCTTTCTGAAGCTGAAATTTAATCTTCTTGAAATGATACTTAAACTTTTTTGTCCCCTGAAATTTAAATTATAAGTGGTTTTTTTTTATATGTCCTAGGTCAAGCATACAAGAGCGAAAATAAAGGTTTGAAAAAGAGAGAGTTGTTGGACCTGCTCTTCTATATTTATGTGCCACCAGCTACAGGTCTACAGGGAACAAGGAAGAGTACATGGATGAATCCAATAATTGATGGAGAAGAAGGAAGAAAGCTTCTAGGTTTGTGAGACTCTTTTTTTTATTGTTCAATCAATTTATTGGTAGATATGTTTTTTTCAATATTAATAAAGCTTAAGTTTTCCACAAATATTTTTGTGTTTAACAAATTATATTTTAAAAAATTTAACCCTGACATGTTTGTAGTTGCTACACAATATTACACACTTAAAAAAAAACAACCTTTATTTCAATCTAGCCCAGGTTATGAAATTATTAAAAAAAAAGAATGAAGTGAGGAATTCATCTTTTGCATAGCCACAGCATATTGAATGATTCTGTGGCTGGCATATTAGGTGAACTTAGGAGCTTTACCAGGACCAGTAAAAAAATTTCAGGGTCCTCTCTAGAGAATGAGCCAGAGACCCTGAGGTTCAACAATATAATTCTCTTCATTTCACAAGTGTCCATCCCCTTTTATGACATTATTAGTTTACTGAAAGCTACCTTGTCAATTCAGTCCACACTTCTTAGTGTTCTATTGTATAAGCCTGTAACTATTGCATTGAAAATTTAAATTCTCCACATATGCCCTAGACTATAAACAGTCTCATACATTTAAAAAATTAAAACAAACTGTTTAAGATAAGTTGAAATGATTTCTTTCAATAAGGTAAATGTTTACTGACAACATGATTTCTTTTTCTGGTCAGATTAATGTGAGTCAGACTTTGCTAATGTTTGTGCATTAGGATCATTGTTTTTATACATATTACTCCACAAACCATTCTCTACATCTTACTGGCAAAATATGGTTGTCTTGCCATGTGAATAGCCTTAACTGCTTTACGTGCCTCTGTGTTAGTTGTGGCCCGTATACTCTTGGGACCATTATCCAAAGGCATATATGAGGTCATCTACAGAGTATATAAAAGATTGAAATATGAATAATGAGTAAGCACCCACCACCCTTCCCCTCCATGAGTCTGTGCTGGCTCCGGTGTGAAGAGAACGCTGAATAAAATGTCTTCAAACACAAAAACAATGTAAAAATAGGCTTGTTCTAACACGTCTTTTATATTTCTATATATAGGTAGTGAATTCATTGAGCCTGCACCACTGGAGCCTTGTGCCAAGCTTGTAATACAAGCCAAACGAGAACAAAGACAAAAGGAGCAAGCCTTAAAAAATGCAGAGGAAAAAAAAAGAATTGAAGAGTCTTTACTCAGAACAGAAGAGAAAAAGCAGTCTAAAAAATCTAAACAAGTAGTCATACATGATCCAACTGTTTCAAACTAAATGTTTTAAAAATATTTTTTCAATGATGCCAAACACCAAATGCCAAAAATAAAACAACTATGATTTGATATATTTATTTAAATATATTTTACTTTTGTTATTGATACTTTTATGAAATCCAAATATTTTTATATACTTATGGGCTTCCTGTGACTACAGAGAAAAGAATTTTTCATATTTTTTTATGTAGCTTTAGTAATGATAATTAGATTAGATGTAAATATTCTATTTTTTTCTTCTGTTTTCTTTGAGTTATCGATAGAACTGAAAAAATATTTTTAAAGCTAATTGTTGAGGTTCAATGAACTTTGAAATGCCTTAATGCAATATCTGTATATTAAAGAAAATTCAAGAAAATCCAATATGCTATATTTCTGTTGCTAAATAGGAGTGTCCAAACCTTTAGCTGCCAGGGGCCACATTTGTGAAAAAAAGGAATTGGTTGGGGGGGGGCAGACATAGCTAAATCTATTGAAATGTTTAAGACAACAAAGAAACCATAAGTTAGTGTGATATGGAACATAGTTTTTGAGATACATATGCTATCATATCTGAACATTTTCAATTAGCTCTTAATGTGCTCATCATAATTTTTGTTAATTTAATTCTTGGCTGACTTCATTCTTAAAATGAACAATCACTAACAATCTTGATACATAAGACATGTTTTTGAAGAGAGTGATATAGCTCTCTGGATAGATATATTAGTAAATGGAAATGCTGAAATTTTTCTCTAAGTTCTATTCCAGATTGTAGTTCTTTACATTCCATTTCAGTAATAGTTTTTTTCTGATGTTAAAATACTACTTAATTCAAATGCTCTAATGCTAGTTAATTTTGTCTTTGAGGGTTAATTGTGTAAATCAATGAAATGAGTGATCGATCATTTGAAAAGATTTCCTAATAATTGAAAATATATTGGTGAAATTTGTAGTCTTGAGGAAAATTGCAGTATGTTATTCATATCTATGTCTATTGTACACATTTTCCTGATGTATTATGTAGTATTTATCAAAAGTAAATAATGGTAGGGAAGAGAGTCGTCTGCTAGTTTTGTATAAGTTCATCCTTTTTTACCAGTTATTACTGGTGCTTCAACAGGAATTATACCAGATAATTTTTTAATGGACAAAGAAAATCACTTCAGCATATTTTTTACTGCTTTATAAAAATATTTTGAATAAGTTGTCTTTTAATGTAATTAATGACTCATATTCTCGTATTATATTTTGTCATCAATGACCATTACTAATAGAACTTGATCATAGCAAATATTTACCATGGCAAAGCCGCAATTTCTCAAAACATTTCCTATATTTAGAATTTAGTCTTACTACTATTATAAAAGAGGACTTTAAAAAAATCCTTGGAAAAATACTGCTAAATTTTCCATACATTTAAATGAAAAATATGAGCACAACAATTTTTTTTTTAATTATTGTTTGTAAGTTCCAATCGTAAATTATTTTTGACCCACCAAGCCAGCAGCACTCCAGCATATTGTTCTAGGTTCAGAAACCCTTGGTTTAAAATGTTTAGTCTATTGTTTATATTTACACTGTAGATAAGTCATATAGCAGAGAATCACAAAGATATGTTTGATCAATTTTTTTTTTAATTTTTTTTAGGGATATGCCAATATTGCAGCAATTCTGAATTGTTTTATGCTTAATCTGTGATAAGAATTTTTTCTACATTTACCCCATTTCTCATTTTTCTGTTTTCATTTTCTTGTTTATTTCAACTAAATAAAAGATAAAAATATGCTAATATTTTTTTTATTTAATGCTATGTTAAGAGTATTGCAAATCTGACACCATGTTCATTTATAGACCTAGTGAAGATGTTAAGTGGTCAAAATAAAATTCCATCAGTAAGAAAGATTTCCATCTAATACATAATGAGTTATAATCACTCAACTAAAAACAAAAAATTGTATTGAAGTACAGTTTATTTTAATACAATATTTTAAAAGTATATAAAAAACATAAAATTAGTACACCATTTGCGCTTGTTTTTTACATAAATATGTACTGTGTACTTTAATTAAAATAATTAGAAGTACTGAAAATGATCTCTGAGGTGTATTATTTTAAGTATAGAAAATACAGATACATGTGTAACAGCTAGTTAAATTCCATAAAAATGTAAGAAAAATAAAAAACAAATGAAAATTTAAAATATATCTTTATTATTATTGTAGGAAAATTTTAATACATGGTAATAGCATGCTTGGGGGTATAAGTTTTCAAACTTTTAAAATGTAATTAGCATAGTGCTATCATTAAACTGTGCATGAGAAATACAAGTAGTAAAAAGGCCAAACGAATGGTTCTTGAACAGGTGATGAAAAAATGTGTGTTACAATTAAAGATAAACAAGTGTGCTACCAAAAAAAAGCTGGTCTTAAAACTGCAAGTTAGTTTGTATAGGAAATGTTTATTTAGTCAAGTCATTCATCAACAAAGAAATCACGTTTTTCTAGTTGTTTTAAATGGTTAACTTGGAGTTGTACATGAGAAATTAATTAATGATAGGTAGGACTAAATAGTTAGTATGTATACAAACTTACTAAAAGTAAGTACTGGACGGATATATTTAGTACATGTTAATCTGACTAGCTACTGGCTAATATATCTGGAAGGAATACATCAAAACAGTTGCAAAAGAATATTGATAATTAAAAGAAAAAGAAGAAAAATAATATATACAAATATTCCTGTCTTTTTTTCCCATTTCAGTTTTTTAAAAAAACTAACCAAATTATATTTTAAAAAAAATGAATTAAAGGTGTTTTAATAAAAAAATTCTAAAGTCATGAAAAAAAATTATAAATATATATATAGATGTACATGTAATAGTATATACATCATAAATTAATACAAATTATTTATACATGTTTTAACAAATCAGGCAAAGATTTTATTTATATACAAAAACAAAAAAAAATATTTTGTACATAAAATAATAACAAATTAAATCAAACTTTTTTTTTACTAAGTATTTATCTTTCAATCAGCAGTCTAAAAACATGAAGTACACACCATCCTTCTTACAAAACAATTACTCAGATTTTTTCCCAATGATCAACTTGGCATACTAACCACACAAACATGTGAGGGAGCAAAAATGGAAACAAACATTCTCAATGTGTTCTATCAGCATACACAATCAAAGACGACTTTTGGCCTACCAACATTTTGATTATATTGATGCATAAAAGTTAAACTATTGTCTATATGTATCAATGTGATTATACTGACATAAGTAAGTCAAAGACTATTGTCTATATATGTATATGTTGCAAGCTATGGTATCCTTAAAATCAGTAGACGAAACAGTTTTCCTCTGTAAGACATTATTATAAGTTGTGTTTGCTTATGAAAAGAAGTAAATACACAACTTAATTTAGGATATAAAAAAAAAGCTAAAAAAGTAATTTGGTAATTAGAAATGAACTATTTTTTTATTGAAATCTGGATAATTATTGGAAAGAAGCGTGACACTTTTAAGAAATGTACAGGTAAAATCAAATGTTAAAACTGAAACACTTTTTAAATTGTGTTTTGAACAATAAGTAAAGTGTACATTGTTTGAAACATTATCACAGAAACAGCTTTGACTTCTACTATCATAAACAAAGTAATCTTACTTTGAACTCACACATCAGTCATTCAGTATAAACGATCTTTGCAACAAAACAAGAACATCATTTAGGTTTAAAAGGTCAATTAACAACACCATGATGTCTGTTAAGAGAATATGAACATTTTACTCATTCAAAGCTCAAAAAAAAATTTAAACTGATGATCTCTTCATCTGCTATAACTGGGCCAATAAAATGGTGTTTCAGTTATTTTCATTTTGATGTAAGCTTTTATGTCATAACTAGTGAGAAGTCGATGCCAGAATATTTATTGATTCTGTCACAATTACTGATTCCTCTCTAAACTACACGTATAAATTCTTAACCTTTTCCCATTATAAATATAGAATATAAATATAGAACTAAAAGACTTTCTAAAATGTTCAGAAATAGATAAATATGAAGCTCAATGAACCAAATGAGAATTCAGAAATTAAGTAAACCTTAAGTAAAAGTATACCTCATTTCTAATTCCTGATAGATATAAATCATTACTAATTATTACAGATAGTACAAGAATTATAGACGACATACATCAGAAGAATGTCTCAGCTGTAATGTTATATCCAAAAGAAGGCATAAAAAGGAAGTAATACCATTAAAAGCAGCCAATTTTATACAAACTTGTTTGTATTAACATGCCACATGTATCCAGGACATAAGTTCACAAATACATTCAGAAAAAATATAACATTATTGTCCATTTATTTACTATTAAGCACCAATGCTATTTTTCAATTTATTTAATGATTAAACTAGTGAAAATTCCAGCTTAATGAAAACATCTCAAACAATTCATATTACTCAGAGAATGAGTCATAGATAAAAAGACTTCTAAAATAGACTGGTTCACAGGGTAAAACAATATGCAGTTTGATAACTTAAGACTTATTGAATTTCGTTGTGGAATTTTTATGAATAATAATTTATATATATTTTAAAAGATTATAATTATAGTATTAAAAATGAATAGCATTAAAGTTATGGACTATAGGTAACAAGTTATTCAATAGAAAAAGTATGTAGGCCAATAAATTATTAAAAATTTGCATTTTATAAAACCTGTTTTTTGTTAAATTGTTTATAAAAGAAAAAAAAAATGCAAAAAAAAGTCTTGTGAATTTAATATTCTACATTTTATAAAACTTTCATATTAATTTACAGGCCACTAAATAATAATAATAGCTGTCAGATACTTGCATATGACATAGTCTATAAAACAGACTCATGTTATTGACACCCAATTGCAGACAGTGGAAATTTCATAGTTTTTTTGGCATAGCTAATCAAGCACAAAAGGAAAATAAATAGTTAAACGGTAGCGAAAAAAAAATGGGCATACATTTTTGAATGAGTATTGATCTATGTGTAAAACTCATTTTTGTTTGTTATCAGACTAACATGAAAATACATTTTCTCAATGTACAATAACATCAGACTGCTAACTCATTTCTCAATGCTGCATAAAATTTCTGTAAAGAAAATAATAAACAGTCTGCATCTGGAGGAGTGGAATGTTGTGAAGAATATCACTTTGTCTATGAATTAATCGAGGTACAAATTAACCATTCTACATCATGGGACAGGTGGTCGTGCGGTGTAGAGCGCTCGACTGTTGACCGGAGGGTCCCTGGTTCGAATCTCAGTGAGAACCTTGGAACATTTTTCAGGTCCTGGTGAAAGTCCCCAAGTCCACCCAGCTTTAAATGGGTACCTGACTTTAAGTTGGGGGAGTAAAGGCGGCTGGGCGTTGTGCTAACCACACAATCCCTTTATATGCCGAGGTTATAGAAACAGATGAATTCTACACTTCATCTGCCCCGATGGCCCGTTAGGTTAAGGGAACTTTACTTTTTTTACATCATGATAAATATGTATATATATATATGTGTGTGTTAATGAAAAGGAAAAAAATTGCTTTAAAGGGCACTTTGGTGAGATGTAGAAATAGGAATGTCATTTACGGTGTATTAATATTCATTACATGGAAAGAAAAAAAAAAATTTATAATTTATAAATAATATTAACACGATCACCTGATCTTAAGTAATTTTGGAATTAAAAATTTTAGCAATTCTTTTAACTTCTTCAGCAGATGGTGGCTGCTTATTTTTAACATTAAGTGGAGCCATTTTCATTTTGGAGCTGGTCATTTTGTTCACCAACTCAGTCACTGCCCTTGCTTTGTTTTCAGCCCTTATGTCTTCCTAAATAAAAAAAAAATTACAAAATATTAGTATTTATCAAAGTGGGAAAAAAACAAATATTGTAAAAAAAAAAAAACAAGGCTCATGAGCAAATATAAATATAAGATTGGGTTATAAAAATAGAGATTTACGTACTTGATTTATCCTTGCAGCAGCAGAGGTTGCCATCTGTAAAGCTTTAATGGAAGCCTGCATGTCTTCATTTGCCATGAAGAAATTTGGCAGATCAAGTTGGCCGTTGAACTTGTCCCTGTCTTCTTGATCTGTTCCACTGTCTTCAGGAGTATTCTCCCCTGAAGCTGCGTGCTTTCCATTCATGTGAACAGTGCTGGCTGTCACGTTGCTGGAGTTATTTTCAACATATGCAGAATCATGTGTGCTGCTGGAATCATTTCCAACAGCAGGCATGCCATCCATCTGATATCCATTCTGGAGTTGGTGCGAAGAGTCACTCTTCAGTGATGATTTTGAGTTGGCAGAAGATTTGCTGTTTCCAGAATTAGGTCGGGGTGAAGATGAGCTGGACTCCAGTTCCACATTTGACAGCAAATGTTTCAACTTTGATGGAGATGTATCAGTGGCGATGTCTATATGAGTGTCAGCCAACTCCAGGGTGAAAGGGTAGTCATCCAGATTCCTCTGGTTTGTGGGTAATGATGACACTTCACTGAATGTTGAATGAAGTGTCTGACTTGCAGGTGCCGAACGAGGGGTCAAGGTTGAATCTAATGTGCTACCGACGGGTGCAGAGGAAGAGCTCATAGCTGACTGCAGAGTTTTATTCTGGGCAGAAGAGGTAAGGGTGCTGGTAAACTCGACCACTGATAAAAGATTTCTGGAGGCAACAGCATTGGAAAGTTCACCCATTTCAATTGTTTCTACAACCAAATGACTAACTTTCTCTTGGTCATTTCTTTTTTTCTGCTGCACTTCATCAAAAGCATTTGTTTTAAGGCTACTTTCAACAGCATAGAAATCTTCAACACTTTGTTTTTTCACCCACATTCCCCTGGAAGTTTCTTCATCACTGGAGTCCCATGTGTCTACCTGCCATATATGATTCTCCTTCTCGGAGGCTCCTCGAGCAGACTCCTCATTGTCCTGAAGTGAGATCTCGTGCAGCTTCAGCCTCATGTCTTCCTCATTATCTTTCAGCTTCAAGTTAGAACCTGGTAATTCAGCCTCCTCATCCTCTTCGCTGCTCATTTCCAGCTCTTTATCTTTTTCGGATTCATTATCAGCAACTTTTTCCATTACTCTTTTATGAGCCTCCAGCCAACTCTCAAGCCTGGTCTTATCCAGCTGATTTGATCTACCCTGAAACCATTCATCAATTAAACCATCATCTACCGCATCATCAGCATGCAATAAAATGCCCTGATTTTTCTCAAAGACCTGCTGAAAAAAACTGTCATTATCATCAGAACACCAAACACTAGTTCCGTCATGAGCATTGACATTGGGAGATGCTGACAAACCATCGGTCAATTGGTTCTGTTTTTCTGAGTCCCTCTGTGGGGTCGCCCCAGTGATGCTGCTTAAAGCAAGAACCGTTGACATGTTGTTTAAACTTTTCGGAATGATTTCAACAACCTCCATATCTTCATCACTTTTATTTTCCGCATCATCTTCTTCATATTCCTCTGCATCCAGCATTGCCCTATAGTGATGATAATTTCCATACTTCTCTTCCACTTCCTCATCTTCCTCTTTATCTTCACAGTCATCTTTGTCATCATGTTTTTCCCTGTCTGTACTATGTATAGACCGGGCTGTTGTACTTCCACTAGCAGGCTTGGAGCCATTCTTTGCTTTCTCATTGGCTCTAACTGAAAAACTTTCCGTTACATTGCTTCGGTTAGTACCAGGTGTGAAGCCATGACTATTTCCAGAGCTTTCAGCATTGTCTACAACAGGATACAAAGTCTGAGTCTTGCCAGCTGCTTTGGCCAAAAAGCCACCTTCTAAGGTCCCGATGACTGAAGTATCATGGGGGGCAACATTTTCATTGTAAGCCGACCGAAGAGTTGACATATTGTCACTGGTGGTGGCATTTTTATCACTGCGGTGGCTGTCAGGGACTTCCTCGCCAGCAGACTTATCTGACAGATTCCTGGCAGAGTAAATGCCAGAATCCAGCAGCCGACGACCAGTGCCACCACTTCTTTCATCATTCTTCCTCTCAGCTGCATTCTCCAAAACAGAAGAATTGCTTAACAGGTGACTATGGGCTGACTCCTGAGAGGTGGCGACATCATCAAATGTTCCATGCGTCGAGCTTTCTCGGGTGTTAGACAATGAAGACAGGGCATGTATTGTGCTGAGACTTGATTTAGTGCCAGTCAGGATTTCCCCTGACCTGGCACTGTTCATTTGCTGCAAGCTGGTATCCAAGTCTGCAACAGGGTTCGTTAATCTTGACTTTAATCGCTGAGTCATACTATCTAGTTCTTGGAGTTGCCGCCTGAAAAAAGAATTGACAATGTGCTATTCGCTTGTATTAAAAAATGTAGATTGCGTAGCAGCTCTAAACTTGGTATTTAACAGAGCTGAAAAATTATTAAACATTCAAGTTATTTCCATGAAAAAAGGTTGATTACAAAATATTAGAAAAATATAAGACAATAATGAGCCTAAATGATAAATACAGAAAAATTTACTCTTTTAAATCTACTATTATACATGTATTTAATTTCAATTATAATATAAAAAAATATAAATGAATTATATTTTAAAAAATCTACATATTTTTGTAAAATATTAAACAGTACCGGTAACTAAATGTACCCATAATCAGGTGTTCCTTTTTTTATAAATACATTTTTTTTAACTCATTCAAAATGTATTGGCTTTACACAATACATTTTTTCAATTAAATCATTTCATATTTTTTCATCTTATGTTTTCAATAAAAAAGATTTCTTCACTTTAGCCATATTTGTCTTTTTTAAATGATAAACTGTTTTTGAAAAAAAGTTTTATCTCAAAAATACCTTAGGGAAGATTCCAGATACGATTTGGTTGTGGCATCTGTTTTAGTTTCAGACGTGAACTGTGGACGCCAATTGTGGGTAGCAGGTAGAGCCTCTTCTTTGGCTGGATGGACAGAATCTAGCAATAAATGCAATATAAACACATGTACCTAATGGCAAAACCAATACTATATGATCTATGCCCCGAAAATAAATAAATAAATATAACAGATATAGTTGATTGATCCATTAAGTTGCTTTTCATAGCTATAGTCATCACAGTAATACAAGACATCAACATAGTAATACATCACATCAACACAGTAATACATCACATCAACACAGTAATACATCACATCATCACAGTAATAAATCACATCAACACAGCAATACATCACATCATCACAGTAATGCATCACATCAACACAGTAATACATCACATCATCACAGTAATACATCAAATCATCACAGTATAGCATCAAATCATCACAGTAATACAAAACATAATCAGCACAGTAACCAGAACACTAACTACACACTAATACAGCACATCATCAACACAGTAACACAGCACATCAACAGAGTAACACAGCACCATCATCAACAGAGTAATACAGCACCATCATCAACAACAGAGTAATACAGTACATCATCAGCACAGTAATACAGTACATCATCAGCACAGTAATATAGTACATCATCAACACTGAGTCACCTTCAGAGAGGCTAAGATCTTGTGAGGAGCCAATGGCAGCTGAAGCAGTCAGTGAGGTCATCCTATGCATCACTTGCTGCTGCAAAGTCTTCAACTGATGGGCTATGCTGGTAGTGACATCGCTGGTTGTCAGGGATCTGTCAGGCAAACTAAAACTTGGCAGCTGTTGAGGACATCAGGACATCAAAAACTTTATTCATATAAACTTTTTTTTTTCACTCACATTCACTAAAATGGAATTTAATGTTCTAACTTGGTTTTAGTATGAAAAAAATAAATAAATATATCGATGAAAATTTATTAGCACAATCATGCAATTAAAGTCACATGAGGCATGAGGGAACTTTTATAAAAAAAAAAATTGACTTTAAACAGCAATAACATGTTTAATTACAAGTGGGTTTTTTTTAAGCTCTAAAACCACTTCTGTTGTCAGTGTTAAATAATTTTGATAAATCAATGAATTCATCAAACTTCTTACTAAAAACATGAGCATTATTTATTCAATATTAATAGATATTTTGAAGGCATCACCTAGCTTAATCTAGTACTTGAATATTAATTGTAACATAAATGTAAGCAAAAAAAACTTCTTACAATAAAACTTGTAATTGGTGTGTTATGTGACATTCTGGCTCCCGCCTGATCTTGAGGTGTGATACTGACCTACATAAACACAAGAAAGGCAATATCAGTTATATGTAATTGCAAGTCAAGAAAGTACTGCTAAAAGGTACATTTTTAACCTAAAAAGGTTTAAAAAAATAAATAGTCCAAAAGAAAAAATGTATGTGTACCAAGATGTCAAACTGACCTTTATCTGCCCCCTACACTGTCCATTGAAATCAATAATGTTGTACCAACCACAAATTTGTGGCAGACCTTTATTTAGAGGGGAAAGATCAATGGACACGAACCCTAGAACTCTGTCTGTGGACTTATCTGAAACACAGTGAATAAAGACATCTGTGAAGCTCTATAAAAAAAAAATTTCTATCAGGAAATTCTTTTTAAACAAGGTTGAATCCAGACTTTCTTTTCTAAAATACATACCTGGTGATTTTGAAGCATCAGATGGTTTATGCCAAACTTTTAACACAAGATGCTGAAATAATTTTTTTTTAAATAAATAACTAAATTTTAACTTGCATTAATTATTTTAAAAATGTACTTTTCAGCATTATGTTTAATTCACAAATATATACAAGTAAATTTAATAAATGCAAGAACCTTGTTTTCTTTAAAAAGATATTCTGTGCTGAGCCTGGTTTCCACAGCATAGTCCCAAACTGGGTTGTTGGAGTTAGGAAATACTGGACTGCATGTGGGTTTAGATCTTTCAGCACTCTGGTAAGACACATATGTTGATGGACACACCTTACCTGATCTGGAAGTCATACAAACCAGATAATCTGAATGAAGACTATCAAATAGAAACATCTTTGTATGATATAAATGGGGAAGGATGTCTGTTCAGTGAAACGCAAGAGATGTCAATTGAGGGTTCAGGGTTCAATCTACGATAATGGGCTCAGAAATTTTAACAGATCATGGCCCAAGTTCCACAGAGTCCATGGGTTCTCAACCGCTTTTAGCGACTGTACTTCCAAAAGGTTGCGAAAGTACATAGACGGTACCCCTCATGTATAAGTTCTTCAGAAAATTAATGGTTCTTTAAAAACGAAAATTATATGTCTCTGCATACCCCTAAAATAGCTGTCTAGTACCCCTTAGGGGTTTTGCATAGCTTTTTCCGGTTGAGAACCACAGCCCTCAGGATCACCCAGCTTTTAAATAAGTGAAAAAAAAATCCCCTCAACCCTTTAGAGTTTATTGGGACAGATGAAGTGTAGAATTCATACTTTATCAGAGGCACATGGCTTAGTAAGAAATTTATGTGGCTAGCACAATGCTCAACTGCAGCTCTACACAGAACGACCACAAAGAACACTTTTAAACGGGTACCTTAAATTAGATGGGGGAAGTAAAGGTGGCTGGACATTAAGCAATGGGATGATAATAATAATAATATGCCATGGCTACAGAAACAGGTACCCTGATAGTCATGAAGAAGGCTGAAGAGAGTTTTACTTTGTTTTCATCTTTAACTAATTAGGCTGCTAACTTGATTACACTAATTATGCCATAACAGTTACACTAATTATGCTGCATAACAGTTATATATGTTGCTGCTAACTTGATTACACTAATTATGCTGCTAACATGATTACACTTAGCAAGGATTTAAATATGATTACCTAGATATAGATCTGTTTCAAAGAAATAAAAAACTACATAAATGACATTTACATTAAACACCTTTTGCACATTTCTTATCTGGCATTTGTTTCTGTGACATTAGGAAAATGCATTGCTCTCTCTATGAATAGCCAAAAGTACAGCAAAACTACTGGACGGGTAACTGCCACCACTTTTTGCTTTTCTTAGGTGATTTATCAATGGTGAAATCACCACTCCAGTCTTGGATGCTCTCTGAATGGTCTGTTTCTGATACTTACTGAGACATATCCAGATCATGATTGATTTCCTTACCTTCAGAGGCCTGTTCAGTAAACTTATAAAACATAAGTTGATTTCCAAAAGTAATGTCTATACATAAGAAATGTATTAATCAAATGCATGAAGAAGGAAAAAAATATTTACATGAAATAGAAAAATAATGTAAATGAAATCTTGATACCGCATAATCTGGCTTTAGATCATGTTTTCAACTGGTACTTATTTTCTTCGCCTTTAAAACATTTTCTATCAATCTTATAAGACGAGTGAAATGACTTACAAAACTTTTGACGCTCCCACTGGACCCTGGATGTAAGGTGAGCTCTGATGAGCTGACTTGAGATTACTGCAACCTGGTTTAAACAGTGGGAACAAGTCAGAAACCTGTGGAGGAAGGTGATTCAAGTGAAGGAAACACATGACAAAGAAAAAATAAGGAAAATTTCAGGGGAAGCTCAAAATAAATGCTGTTAATATTTCATTGCAAATTTACAGACTAACAGGAACTGAGTGTTGCTGGCCATAAATCTTAGAGAAAAAAATGATCAATGTTTTTATGCTATATATAATTACAAACACCATAAATCTACATATTTGTATAAATAATTAGGCTAACAACATATACAATATACATTACAAAGAATGTTCATTAAACCCTATTGTCATTTTATTATATTCAGCCAGCATAAAATAAAACTATTACATTTGCATGTATAAATAGAATATGACCGTCTTAAACACTCACACCTAGTCCCTGACAATGTCCATTTATTCTTTTTTTAGTAGAGAAAAATAAGCAAATATGAAATAGCACAATCTAGCTGCAATAATGATAAGGGTGCTTATGTAACATTCTATTTATATTCATGATAACTGTATTATTTGGTACCAATTTACATTATTCTTTTTCTGTCCTATCCAGTCATCAGCAGGGATTAAAGGTCAAGATAACAACAACCAATCAACTTGTCCCTCTGTCTGGGTTTTCTCGCGGTTCTCTTCTCTGCCAAATAAGTTACCCAAAGCCAGATCTCTAACTTGTTTCCTCCCTTAAATACCTACATGATTAAAAAAAAATAGATATGTGTAGTCTATTGAGTGTGCATTAAGCTTCAGTCAGGAAATAATTGAAGTACTTAGATTCAATAAATACAAAGCCTAAAATTTAACTATACTGCAAAGTAATGGTACATTAACTCACCATTGCAATGGAGCAGTGTGTGACAAGACAAAATTTTGCCTGTGATTTAAAGTTGACAGTAAAGTTCCTGATTGTGACTTGTGTAGTTTTCTGCACTTAGAAACCACAGCACCTAATATGTGTCAATAACATTTGAGTTAAAAAAGAATTAGTCAGACCAAACCACTTTTAGTTGTTTTATTCAGCTAACCTACCAATTTAATTAAATACCACTACATGTACTTCAAGATTTTTTATGAGGCCAGATTTTTTTTCCTACCAATACAAAGTTTCGCAGTTTGTGTTTAAAAATTTGGTTAGGAAAACAAGTAGGCATACACTAGGCTAATTGAGGGGGAAGCCATGCCACACTCAAAGATTAAACTATTTGTCATAATATCATAGATAATAATGAATTGCTGTTTTTTTTTTCCAAAATATTTTGTCACTTGGAATGGTCTTCATAAGTTCAACCCTCTGCAAATAATTGGAATTTTCTAATTCAATCCACAGTTTTAATAAAGGGTAAAATGATGAAAACTTCCAATAAAAGTAGACCTTCACTATCATGCAGTAATATGTAAAAAATTAATATCATATTATATTTATAGTGAAATATATTTAAAGCTTCAGAACCAGTAATATTATTTCATCAGTTAGCTTTTAAATAAAAACAAAGTCATTATATCACTACAATTTTTTAAGATTGTATAAGAATGAGGTGGTGAGTTCCAAATCCTGCTAAGTACAACATTTTAAAACTTGAGTAATCATACTCATTAGCTTATTTCCTATACTGGCATATATTTCTGGGGTGGTTAATTCCAAAAACTGTTAAATACCCTTTAAATCAACTCTATTAATTATTAACCACTACCCATAATATATATATGCCAATATAGGGGGAATATATGCTAATCGAGAATGATAAATCAATATTTTTAAATTTTGTACTTAGCTTGATTTCTGAACTTACCTTTAATCATTAAAGAATGATCTATCAAGTAACTTAGTTTTTTTTAATGTCTAACCTTTAATTATTTTTTATTTCTCTCATATTTTACAATGTACATTTAGTCAATTTTCATGCACATTTTTTTTTGCAAATATGAGATTTCTACAAAAAAAAATATTCCCTGCACAAAAAACCACACCACTGAGTTACTTTCAAATGAATATGCGATATTTCTAATGATATTCTTACCAATATCATAAAAATCTGTTATCTAATGTAGCACCTGGCATCTAAGTCAAGCTCAGGGTGCCCAGTTCAAAGAAAAGCACAACCCAAAGGAAATGAAACTGATCCACCGCATTTAATGTGATATTATGAACACTGTGTTGTTGTCTCATTATGTGGAACCAAGCCCCATTAATGTATTGGTAATTAAAATCGCTTGTGGCTAAGTAAGATAATTATCAACGCCAGAAATTTCCATTCTTGTTACAGAATTTTATGAAAAAACATATGATACACATTAAAAATGTTGCTACATGTTTATCACGGTTTAGAAAATTAGACTATTAATATCATAAGAAATTATGTGCCTCATTATGTTCTGTTTTAGAGATTACTTAACGGAAGTTCGGCGTCGTATCTTCAATTAAGTTACAACAATCTGAAATTTTGCCTTCTTCTGCGAGTCCATCGTTCGAATTTCAATCTATAGGTGACCAACCAACACTCTATGGCGTTTCTAACCACGATCCCTTATCTTCCTGATGAGCGAAACCTCAATGATGGCTCCAGACCTGCCAACCTAAAAATAAAGTACTGAACTGTTACAGATCATCGCTGTAAGGGAGAAAAATTATAGTCACATAAGAAGTATCTTATTTATCAGTATCCAATAAAACATTCTTATAAATATGACTTAAAGTTTCGTACAGGGAATGGAAAACAGTCAATAAAGTTTCATTACATGGGAATGATGATCAATAAACTACATTGACTATTAAAAAGGGCAAAACCAAAAATAAATGAACACTTTTATCAATAGTTAAGCAATAAGTGAGATTAAACTGAAGGTATGAAAAGCCAATTGAAAAAATGACAAATTAATATCGGAGTCGCTGAAGACTAAAAATAAGCACAATTATGATTTATTAGAAATTTTCATTTAAATATCAGAATTCACAATGAAGTGGTCAGATACATGTGCATATAGCTGTCGCTCTATCAGTCAAATATAGTTTTTTTTTTAAATAAAAAATCGTACCTGATCTATGCAGTAATGGATTATTTTCTTCGTCTAATGGTTTTATCCCTTAAGAGGATTATGCCGGTTAACTTAAACATGTTTCTCCTGGAATGGAGTCAAAAGAAAAAGAAATTCAAATTTGCATTTCATTCAAACAATCATTAACACTTCTATATGTGTTGATAGATTGTTTCTTTGTTAGAAAATGACGAAGATTATGATTTTGCAACTAACTATTTTTCTTTTTGTGTCAGCAGAGACATCAATGTTCTTGTGTTGACCCTAACAGAAGATGTCCCGTCTGATGGATGGGGGTTAGCCAAAGATATTTGTGTTCCTGTCTGCTTGGTATTCTATATATAAACAGTTTCAGGTTATAAGGAAAAGAAGTACTTTGTTATAAATGTATTTGACAGAATGGCTATTTTTTTTTATTTAGAATGACAACATTTGAACACAATATTTTGCAGCTAGGTGACAGCTTCATAATTTCTGGCCTCAACTGCTCTCTAATAAGGTCCAAGTAGTAATAAAAGATATTTGATCACGATAATTTTTTTTCCCATCTGTCTATCTAAGTATATTTTTATTTCCTTATTACATTACCTCCTATTCAGCCCAGTTGGGATCTGATGCCACAGCTCAGGTAATTTCTCCTGTCTCCAAGAGGCTCAAGCCAGGCTAGTTGCTCTCTAGTAAAGGCAGTTGGTCATGCAGAGCAATGGACAAGGAAGTCATATAGTGGGAAAACTCTGAGCGACATGATCAGCTGCTGTCTTGGTTATTCTCCTCATTCTGGATTTATGCAATTATCAGAAACATTAGAAATTAATTCAGTTTTTGTAGAAATTTCTTTTGAACGATTGCTGGAAATCCTAGTAGTTAATTTAGAAAGGATCCTAAGGCTGTTTAAAAATTATACAGTATATAAAGTAAAAGTTTAGAAAATGGCTGGAATCAAAAGGAGAGTTTTTTCAGGTACAAATGCTCAGTCTGAAAGCTTAATATGCATCCTTTGTGTACTCTAGCTACTGACTCCTTTCCCAAGAAAGATATTTTAAATCACAGCGTAAGGTTTGACCTTGCTTATCAGCAGGATAAGCCA
>JAGDYQ010000253.1:27633-149189 GCA_021962125.1 Bulinus truncatus
GATATGCCAATATTGCAGCAATTCTGAATTGTTTTATGCTTTATCTGTGATAAGAATTTTTTTCTTCATTTACCCCATTTTTCTGTTTTCATTTTCTTGTTTATTTAAACTAAATAAAAGATAAAAATATGCTAATATTTTTTTTATTTAATGCTATGTTTTGAGTATTGCAAATCTGACACCATGTTCATTTTTAGACCTAGTGAAGATGTTAAATGGTCAAAATAAAATTCCGTCAGTAAGAAAGATTTCCATCTAATACATAATTAGTTATAATCACTCAACTAAAAACAAAAAATGTATTGAAGTACAGTTTATTTTAATACAATATTTTAAAAGTATATAAAAAACATAAAATTAGTACACCATTTGCGCTTGTTTTTTACATAAATATGTACTGTGTACTTTAACTAAAATAATTAGAAGTACTGAAAATGATCTCTGAGGTGTATTATTTTAAGTATAGAAAATACAGATACATGTATAACTGCTAGTTAAATTCCATAAAAATGTAAGAAAAAAAAAAAAAAATGAAAATTTAAATATATCTTTTTTATTATTGTAGGAAAATTTTAATACATGGTAATAGCATGCTTGGGGGAATAAGTTTTCAAACTTTTAAAATGTAATTAGCATAGTGCTATCAATTAACTGTGCATGAGAGATACAAGTAGTAAAAGGCCAAACGAATGGTTCTTGAACAGGTAATGAAAAAATGTGCGTTACAATTAAATATAAACAAGTGTGCTACCAAAAAAAAGCTGTTCTTAAAACTGCAACAGTTAGTTTGTATAGGAAATGTTTATTTAGTCAAGTCATTCATCAACAAAGGAGTCACATTTTTTCTAGTTGTTTTAAATGGTTAACTTGGAGTTGTACATGAGAAATTAATTAATAATAGGTAGGACTAAATAGTTAGTATGTATACAAACTTACTAAAAGTAAGTACTGGACGGATATATTTAGTACATGTTAATCTGACTAGCTACTGGCTAATATATCTGGAAGGAATACATCAAAACAGTTGCAAAAGAATATTGATAATAAAAAGAAAAAGAAGAAAAATAATATATAAAAATATTCCTGTCTTTTTTTCCCATTTCAGTTTTTTAAAAAAACTAACCAAAATTAGATTTAAAAAAAAAAATGAATTAATGGTGTTTTAATAAAAAAATTATAACTTGATAATAAAGTTTTGTTTATCTCTACATTTCTAAAGTAATAAAAAAAAATTATAAATATATATATATATATACATGTACATGTAATAGTATATACATCATAAATTAATACACATTTTTTATACATGTTTTAACAAATCAGGCAAAGATTTTATTTATATACAAAAACAAACAAAAAATAAAATATTTTGTACATAAAATAATAACAAATTAAATCAAACTTTTTTTTTTTACTAAGTATTTATCTTTCAATCAGCAGTCTAAAAACATGAAGTACACACCATCCTTCTTACAAAACTATTACTCAGATTTTTCCCCAATGATCAACTTGGCATACTAACCACACAAACACGTGAGGGAGCAAAAATGGAAACAAACATTCTCAATGTGTTCTATCAACATACACAATCAAAGACGACTTTTGGCCTACCAGCATTTTGATTATATTGATGCATAAAAGTTAAACTATTGTCTATATGTATCAATGTGATTATACTGACACAAGTAAGTAAAAGACTATTGTCTATATATGTATATGTTGCAAGCTATGGTATCCTTAAAATCAGTAGACGAAATAGTTTTCCTCTGTAAGACATTATTATAAGTTGTGTTTGCTTATGAAAAGAAGTAAATACACAACTTAATTTAGGATATAAAAAAAAAAAGCTAAAAAAGTAATTCGGTAATTAGAAATGAACTATTTTTTTTATTGAAATCTGGATAATTATTGGAAAGAAGCGTGACACTTTAAGAAATGTACAGGTAAAATCAAATGTTAAAACTGAAACACTTTTTAAATTGTGTTTTGAACAATATATTAATGAGAATAAGTAAAGTGTACATTGTTTGAAACATTATCACAGAAACAGCTTTGACTTCTACTATCATAAACAAGTAATCTTACTTTGAACTCACACATCAGTCATTCAGTATAAACGATCTTTGCAACAAAACAAGAGCATCATTTAGGTTTAAAAGGTCAATTAACAACATGATGATGTCTGTTAAGAGAATATGAACATTTTACTCATTCAAAGCTCAAAAAAAAATTTAAACTGATGATCTGTTCATCTGCTAATAACTGGGCCAACAAAATGGTGTTTCAGTTATTTTCATTTTGATGTAAGCTTTTATGTCATAACTAGTGAGAAGTCGATGCCAGAATATTTATTGATTCTGTCACAATTACTGATTCCTCTCTAAACTACATGTATAAATTCTTTAATCTATTCCCATTATAGATATAGGACTAAAAGACTTTCTAAAATATTCAGAAATAGTAAATATGAAGCTCAATGAATCAAATGTGAATTCAGAAATTAAGTAAAAATATCCCTTATTTCTAATTCCTGATAGATAATGTATAAATCATTACTAATTATTACAGATAGTACAAGAATTATAGACGACATACATCAGAAGAATGTCTCAGCTGCAATGTTATATCCATAAGAAGGCATCAAAAGGAAGTAATGTCGTTAAAAGAAGACAATTTTATACAAACTTGTTTGTATTAACATGCCACATGTATCCAGGACATAAGTTCACAAATATATTCAGTAAAAATAAAACATTATTGTCCATTTATTTACTATCTAGCACCAACGCTATTTTTCAATTTATTTAATGATTAAACTAGTGTATATCCCAGCTTAATGAAAACATCTCAAATAATCCATATTACTCAGAGAATGAGTCATAGATAAAAAGACTTCTAAAATAGACTGGTTCACAGGGTAAAACAATATGCAGTTTGATAACTTAAGACTTATTGAATTTCGTTGTTGAATTTTTATGAATAATAATTTATATATATTTTAAAAGATTATAATTATAGTATTAAAAATGAATAGCATTAAAGTTATGGACTATAACTAACAAGTTATTCAAAAGAAAAAGTATGTAGGCCAATAAATTGTTAAAAATTTGCATTTTATAAAACCTGTTTTTTGTTAAATTGTTTATAAAAGAAAAAAATGCAAAAAAAGTCTTGAGAATTTAATATTCTACATTTATAAAATTTCATATTAATTTATAGGCCGCTAAATAATAATAAGAGCTGTCAGATACTTGCATATAAAACAGACTCATGTTACTGACACCCAATTGCAGACAGTGGAAATTTCATAGTTTTTTTGGCATAGCTAATCAAGCACAAAAGGAAAATAAATAGTTAAACGGTAGCAAAAAAAAAAATGGGCATAAATTTTTTAATGAGTATTGATCTATGTGTAAAACTCATTATTTTTTGTTATCAGACTAACATGAAAACACATTTTCTTAATGTACAATAACATCAGACTGCTAACTCATTTCTCAATGCTGCATAAAATTTCTGTAAAGAAAATAATAAACAGTCTGCATCTGGAGGAGTGGAATGTTGTGAAGAATATCACTTTGTCTATGAATTAATCGAGGTACAAATTAACCATTCTACATCATGATAAATATGTATGTATGTATATATATATATATATATATGTGTTAATGAAAAGGAAAAAAATTGCTTTAAAGGGCACTTTGGTGAGATGTAGAAATAGGAATGTCGTTTACGGTGTATTAATATTCATTACATGGAAAGAAAAAAAAAATTTATAATTGATAAATAATATTAACACGATCACCTGATCTTAAGTAATTTTGGAATTAAAAATTTTAGCAATTCTTTTAACTTCTTCAGCAGATGGTGGCTGCTTATTTTTAACATTAAGTGGAGCCATTTTCATTTTGGAGCTGGTCATTTTGTTCACCAACTCAGTCACTGCCCTGGCTTTGTTTTCAGCCCTAATGTCTTCCTAAATAAAAGAAAATTACAAAATATTAGGTATTTATCAAAGTGGGAAAAAAACAAATATTATAAAAAAAAAACAAGGCTCATGAGCAAATATAAAAATAAGATTGGGTAATAAAATAGAGATTTACATACTTGATTTATCCTTGCAGCAGCAGAGGTTGCCATCTGTAAAGCTTTAATGGAAGCCTGCATGTCTTCATTTGCCATGAAGAAATTTGGCAGATCAAGTTGGCCGTTGAACTTTTCCCTGTCTTGATCTGTCCCACTGTCTTCAGGAGGCTCTCCCTGAAGCTGCGTAAGCTTTCCATTCATGTGAACAGTGATGGCTATCATGCGAGCTAGTAGTTACTTTCAACATAAGGCAGAATCATGTGTGCTGCTGGAATCATTTCCAACAGCAGGCATGCCATCCATTTGATATCCATTCTGGAGTTGGTGCGAAGAGTCACTCTTCAGTGATGATTTTGAGTTGGCAGAAGATTTGCTGTTTCCAGAATTAGGACGGGGTGAAGATGAGCTGGACTCCAGCTCCACATTTGACAGCAAGTGTTTCAACTTTGATGGAGATGTATCAGTGGTGATGTCTATATGAGTGTCAGCCAACTCCAAGGTAAAAGGGTAGTCATCCAGATTCCTCTGGTTTGTGGGTAATGATGACACTTCACTGAATGTTGAATGAAGTGTCTGACTTGCAGGTGCTGAACGAGGGGTCAAGGTTGAATCTAATGTGCTACCGACGGGTGCAGAGGAAGAGCTCATAGCTGACTGCAGAGTTTTATTCTGGGCAGAAGAGGTAAGGGTGCTGGTAAACTCGACCACTGATAAAAGATTTCTGGAGGCAACAGCATTGGAAATTTCACCCGTTTCAATTGTTTCTACAACCAAATGACTAACTTTCTCTTGGTCATTTCTTTTTTTCTGCTGCACTTCATCAAAAGCATTTGTTTTAAGGCTACTTTCAACAGCATAGAAATCTTCAACACTTTGTTTTTTCACCCACATTCCCCTGGAAGTTTCTTCATCACTGGAGTCCCATGTGTCTACCTGCCATACATGATTCTCCTTCCCTGAGGCTCCTCGAGCAGACTCCTCATTGTCCTGAAGTGAGATCTCATGCAGCTTCAGCCTCATGTCTTCCTCATTATCTTTCAGTTTCAAGTTAGAACCTGGTAATTCAGCCTCCTCATCCTCTTCGCTGCTCATTTCCAGCTCTGTATCTTTTTCGGATTCATTATCAGCAACTTTTTCCATTACTCTTTTATGAGCCTCCAGCCAACTCTCAAGCCTGGTCTTATCCAGTTGATCTGATCTACCCTGAAACCATTCATCAATTATACCATCATCTACTGCATCATCAGCATTCAATAAAATGCCCTGGTTCTTCTCAAAGACCTGCTGGAAAAAACTGTCATTATCATCAGAACACCAAACACTAGTTCCGTCATGAGCATTGACATTGGGCGATGCTGACAAACCATCGGTCAATTGCTTCTGTTTTTCTGAGTCCCTCTGTGGGGTCGCCCCAGTGATGCTGCTTAAAGCAAGAACCGTTGACATGTTGTTTAAACTTTTCGGAATGATTTCAACAACCTCCATCTCTTCATCACTTTTATTTTCCGCATCATCTTCTTCATATTCCTCTGCATCCAGCATTGCCCTATAGTGATGATAATTTCCATACTTCTCCTCCAGTTCCTCATCTTCCTCTTTATCTTCACAGTCATCATGTTTTTCCCTCTCTGTACTATGTTCAGACCGGGCAGTTGTACTTCCACTCTGGGTCTGACTACCTTTAGAATTGCTGGAGCTACTTCCACTAGCAGGCTTGGAGCCATTCGTTGCTTTCTCATTGGTTCTCACTGAAAAACTTTCCGTTACGTTGCTTCTGTTAGTGCCAGGTGTGAAGCCATGACTATTTCCAGAGCTTTCAGCATTGTCTACAACAGGATACAAAGTCTGAGTCTTGCCAGCTGCTTTGGCCAAAAATCCACCTTCTAAGGTCCCGATGACTGAAGTATCATGGGGGGCAACATTCTCATTGTAAGCCGACCGAAGAGTTGACATGTTGTCACTGGTGGTGGCATTTTTATCACTGCGGTGGCTGTCAGGGACTTCCTCGCCAGCAGACTTATCTGACAGATTCCTGGCAGAGTAAATGCCAGAATCCAGCAGCCGACGACCAGGGCCACCACTTCTGTCATCACTCTTCCTCTCAGCTGCATTCTCCAAAACAGAAGAGTTGCTTAGCAGGTGACTATGGGCTGACTCCTGAGAGGTGGCGACATCATCAAATGTTCCATGGGTCGAGCTTTCCCGGGTGTTAGACAATGAGGATAGGGCATGTATTGTGCTGAGACTTGATTTAGTGCCAGTCAGGATTTCCCCTGACCTGGCACTGTTCATTTGCTGCACGCTGGTATCTAAGTCTGCAACAGGGTTCGTTAATCTTGACTTTAATCGCTGAGTCATACTATCTAGTTCTTGGAGTTGCCGCCTGAAAAAAATAATTGACAGTGTGTGATTCGCTTGTATTAAAAAGTAGATAACGTAGCAGCTCTAAACTTGGTATTTAACAGAGCTGAATAATTATTAAACGTTCAAGTTAATTCCATGAAAAAAATTAATTACAACCAAATACAAAATATAAAGGCAATAATGTACTCTTAGATTAAATTTCAATTATAATATAAAAAATATAAATTAATAATATTTTTAAAAAATCTACATATTTCTGTAAAATATTAAAAAGTACCAGTAACTAAATGTAATCCGGTTATCCTTTTTTTATATATATACATTTATTTCAACTTATTCAAAATGTATTGGCTTTACACAATACATTTTTTCAATTAAATCATTTCATATTTTTTCATCTTATGATTTCAATAAAAGATATTTTATTGACAATGTAATGCTGACACTATTTCAAAGAATATTGTGCAAAAAAAAAAAAAATTTTAAAAATCACTTTAGCCATATTTGTCTTTTTTAAATGACATACTGTTTTTGAAAACAAGTAACATCTTAAAAATACCTGAGGGAAGATTCCAGATACGATTTGGTTGTGGCATCAGTTTTAGTCTCAGATGTGAACTGTGGACGCCAATTGTGGGTAGAAGGTAGAGCCTCTTCTTTGGCTGGATGGACAGAATCTAGCAATGAATACAATATAAACACATGCACTTAATGGCAAAACAATATATTGTATGAACCATGCCCCAAAAATGAATAAATAGATTTAACAGATATAGTTCATTGATGCATTAAGTCGCTTTTCATAGTTATAGTCATCACAGTAATACAAGACATCATCAAAACAGTAATACATCACATCAACACAGTAATACATCAAATCAACACAGTAAAACAACACATCAACACAGTAATACAACACATCAACACAGTAATACAAGACATCTTCAACACAGTAATACATCACATCAACACAACACAGTAAAACAACACATCAACACAGTAATACATCAAATCAACACAGTAATACATCAAATCAACACAGTAATACAAGACATCATCATAACAGTAATATATCACATCAACACAACACAGTAATACAACACATCAACACAGTAATACATCACATCAACACAGAAATACAAAATATAATCAACACAGTAACCAGAACACACTAATACAGAACATCATCAACCTCATCAGAACACTATCTACACACTAATACAGAATATCATCAACCTCATCAGAACACTATCTACACACTAATACAGAATATCATCAATCCCACAATGCAGAACACTATCTACACACTAATACAGAACATCATTAGCCTCATCAAAACACTATCTAAACAGTAAACCAGCACATCATCAACACAGTAATACGGCACCATCATCAACACAGTAATATAGCACCATCATCAACAGAGTAATACAGTACATCATCAACAGAGTAATACAGTACATCATCAACACTGAGTCACCTTCAGAGAGGCTAAGATCTTGTGAGGGGCCAATGGCAGCTGAAGCAGTCAGTGAGGTCATCCTATGCATCACTTGCTGCTGCAAAGTCTTCAACTGATGGGCTATGCTGGTAGTGACATCGCTGGTTGTCAGGGATCTGCCAGGCAAACTAAAACTTGGCAGCTGTTGAGGACATCAGGACATCAAAAACATCATTCATATAAACTTTTTTTTTTTTCATTCACATTCACTAAAATGGAATTTAATGTTCTAACTTGGTTTTAGTATGAAATAAATAAATATATATACATTGTATATCGATGAAAATTTATTAGCACAATCATGCAATTAAAGCCACATGAGGCATGAGGGAACTTTTATATATATAAAAAAATTGACTTTACAAAGCAATAAAATTTTTAATTACAAGTGGGTTTTTTTTAGGCTCTAAATACCCCTTCTGTTGTCGGTGTTAAATAATTTTGATAAATCAATGAATTCATCAAACTTCTTACTAAAAAACATGGGCATTATTTATTCAATATTAATAGATATTTTGAAGGCATCACCTAGCTTAATCTAGTACTTGAATATTAATTGTATCATAAATGTAAACAAAAAAACTTCTTACAATAAAACTTGTAATTGGTGTGTTATGTGACATTCTGGCTCCCGCCTGATCTTGGGGTGTGATACTGACCTACATAAACACAAGAAAGGCAATAACAGTTATATGTAATTACAAGTCAAGAAAGTACTGCTAAAAGGTACATTTTTAACCTAAAAAGGTTTTAAAAAATAAATAGTCCAAAAGAAAAAAATGTATGTGTACTAAGATGTCAAACTGACCTTTATCTGCCCCCTACACTGTCCATTGAAATCAATAATGTTGTACCAACCACAAATTTGTGGCAGACCTTTATTTAGAGGGGAAAGATCAATGGACACGAACCCTAGAACTCTGTCTGTGGACTTATCTGAAACACAGTGAATAACAACATCTGTGAAGCTCTATCAAACAAAATTTCTATCAGGAAATTCTTTTTATACAAAGTTGAATCCAGACTTTCTTTTATAAAATACATACCTGGAGATTTTGAAGCATCAGATGGTTTATGCCAAACTTTTAACACAAGATGCTGAAATAATTTTTTTTAAATAAATAAATAAATTTAAACTAGCATTAATTATTTAAAAAAATTAACTCTTCAGCGTTATGTTTAATTCACAAATATATACAAGTAAATTTAATAAATGTAAATCATTCAAGAACCTTGTTTTCTTTAAAAAGATATTCTGTGCTGAGCCTGGTTTCCACAGCATAGTCCCAAACTGGGTTGTTGGAGTTAGGAAATACTGGACTGCATGTGGGTTTAGATCTTTCAGCACTCTGGTAAGACACATATGTTGATGGACACACCTTACCCGATCTGGAAGTCATACAAACCAGATAATCTGAATGAAGTATATCAACTAGAAACATCTTTGTAATAAAAATGGGGAAGGATGGTTGTGCAGTGAGATGCTTGAATGTCAAATTGAGGGTTCAGGGTTCAATCCACGATAATGGGCTAAGAATTTTTAACAGATCATGGCCAAGTTCCCAAGTCCCGCGGTTCTCAACCTTTTTTGCGACTGTACCCCAAAAGTACGTCCGCCGGTACCCCTCATGCATAAGTTCTTCAAAATTATTGGTTCTTTAAAAACGAAAATCATATATCTATGCGTACCCCTAAAATATCTGTCTAGTACCCCTTAGGGATACACGTAGCACCGGTTGAGAATCACGGCCCTAGTCCACCCAGCTTTTAAATAAGTGAAAAAAAAAAAGCTCCCCTCAACCCTTTAGAGTTCATTGGGACAGATGAAGTGTAGAATTCATCTTTATCAGAGATCATGGCTTAGTAAGGAATTATGTGGCTAGCACAATGCTCAACTGCAGCTCTACACAGAATGACCACCAAGATCACTTTTAAACAGGTATCTTAAATTAATTGGGGAAGTAAAGGTGGCTGGACATTAAGCAATAGGATGATAATAATAATAATAATAATAATATGCCATGGCTACAGAAACAGGTGAATTATGCCCTGATAGTCATGAAGGCTGAAGAGAAAGTTTTACTTTGTTATCATCTTTAACTAATTATGCTGCTAACTTGATTACACTAATTATGCTGCTAACTTGATTACACTAATTATGCTGCTAACTTGATTACACTTAGCAAGATTTAATATGATTACCTAAATATAGTCTGCTTCAAAGAAATAAAAACTACATAAATGACATTTACATTAATTAACACACATGCACATTTCTTACCTGTTTGTTTCTGTGACATTAGGTAAATGCATTGCTCTCTCTACAGCCAAAAGTACAGCAAAACTACTGGACGGGTCATTGCCACCACTTTTGCTTTTCTTAGGTGATTTATCAATGGTGAAATCACCACTCCAGTCTTGGATGCTCTCTGAATGATCTGTTTCTGATACTGATTGAGACATATCCAGATCATGATTGATTTCCTTACTTTCAGAGGCCTGTTCAGTAAATTTATAAAACATAAGTTGATTTCCAAAAGTAATGTCTATACATAAGAAATGTATTATCAAATGCATGAAGAAGGGAAAAAAATATTTACATGAAATAGAAAAATAATGTAAATGAAACCTGGCTTTAGATCATGTTTTCAAGTGGTACTTATTTTCTTCGCCTTAAAACATTTTCTACCAATCTTATAAGACGACTGCAATGACTTACAAAACTTTTAACATCCCCACTGACTCTGGATGTGAGGTGAGCTCTGATGAAAGCTGACTTGAGATTACTGCAACCTGGTTTAAACAGTGGGAACAGGCCGCTGTGGAGAAAGGTGACAAGTGAAGGAAACACATGACATAAGAAAAAATAAAGAAAATTTCAGGGAAGCTCGAAATAAATGCTGTTAATATTTCATTGCAAATTTACAGACAACAGGGACTGAGTGTTGCTGGCCATAAATCTAAGAGAAAAATGTATCAATGTTTTTTATGCTATATATAATCACAAATAAACATAAATCTATATATTTGTATAAATAATTAGGCTAACAACATATACAATATAGTTAAAAGAATGTTATTAAACTTATTGTTATTTTATTATATTTAATAAACATAAAATAGTATTACATTGTATATATAAATATGACTATGACCGTCAACAATCACACCTAGTCCCTGACAGACAATGTCCTTTCTATTTTTGGTAGAGAAAAATAAGCAAATATGAAATAGCACAATCAAGAAGCAATAACGATAAGGGTGTATGTAACAACCTATTTATATTCATGATAGCTGTATTATTTGGTACCAATTTACCTTATTCTTTTCTGTCCCCTCCGGAGGTCTGTCAGAGATTCAAGGTCAAGATAACAGCAACCAATCAACTTGTCCCTCTGTCTGGGTTTTTTCTCTCCGGTTCTGTCTCTGCCAAATGTGACCCAAGCCTGAACCTCTAACCTTTCCTCCCTTAAATACCTACAGTTAAAAAAAAAAATAGACATGTATAATCATTTAATTATTGCATTAAGCTTCAGTCAAATAATTGAAGTACTTAGAATTCAATAATCGCCAGCCTAAAATTTAACTATACTGCAAGTAGGATACATTAACTCACCATTGCAATGGAGCAGTGTGTGACAAGACAAAATTTTGCCTGTGATTCAAAGTTGACAGTAAAGTTCCTGATTGTGACTTGTGTAGTTTTCTGCACTTAGAAACCACAGCACCTAATACGTGTCAATAACATTTGAGTTAAAAAAAAATTAGTCAGACCAAACCACTTTTAGTTGTTTTATTCAGCTAACCTTAAATTTAATTAAATACCACTACATGTACTACAAGATTTTTTATTGAGCAGATTTTTTTCATACCAATACAAAGTTTCGCAGTTTGTGTTTAAAAATTTGGTTAGGAAAACAAGTAGGCATACACTAGGCTAATTGAGGGGAAGCCATGCCACACTCAAAGATTATACTATTTGTCATAATATCATAGATAATAATGAATTGCTGTTTTTTTTTTCCAAAATATTTTGTCACTTGGAATGGTCTTCATAAGTTCAATACATCTTACAAATATTGGAATTTTTCTAATTCAATCCACAGTTTTAATAATGGATAAAATGATGAAAACTTCCAATAAAAAATAAGACCTTTATTTATACATGCAGTAATATGTACAAAATTAATATCATATTATATTTATAGTGAAATATATTTAAAGCTTCAGTACCAGTAATATTATTTCATCAGTTAGCTTTTTAAATAATAACAAGTCATTATATCACTACAATTTTTTAAGGTTGTATAAGAAATTGAGGGGGTGAGTTCCAAATCCTGCTAAGTACAAAATTTTCAAAACTTGAGTAATCATACTCATTAGCTTATTTCCCTATATTGGCATATATTCTGGGAGTGGTTAATTCCAAAAACTGTTAAATACCGTTTAAATCAACGCTATTAATTATTAACCACTCCCAGAATATATGCCAACATAGGGAAATAAGCTAATGAGTATGATTACTCAGGTTTTGAAAATTTTGTACTTAGCAGGATTTGGAACTCACCCCCTCAATTATGAATGAATGAATTCATTAATCTAGTTTTTTTAAAATGTCTAACCTTTATTTATTTTTTATTTCTCTCATATTTTACAATGTACATTTAGTCAATTTTCATGCACATTTTTTTTTAAATATGGAATTTCTATATAAAAAAATATATTCCCTGCACAAAAAACCACAACCTTACAGTAGTTACTTTCAAATGATATGGAAATATTTCTTAAGATATTCTTACCTTTATCATAAAATGTGTATCTAATGTAGCACCTGGCATCTGGGTCAAGCTCAGAGTGCCCAGTTAGTAAAGCACTACTCAAAGGAAATGAAACTTGATCCACCGCAACTGTGATATTATGAACACTGTGGTGACTGTCTGTTTATGTGAGACAAAAACTTGATAAATATATTGGACAATTAAAATCACTTGTATTTGAAATAAGATGATTATTTAGCACTCAGAAATTTCCATTCTTGTTACAGAATTTTATGAGAAAAAAAACACATATAATACACATTAAAAAAATGTTGCTACACATGTTTATCACGGTTTAGAAAATTAGAATTATTATACTTAGAAAATTATGTGCCTCATTACGGTATTTCTACTTTGAGATTACTTAACAGGGTTTAAGCCCACAATCGTAACTTCAATTAAGTTACGACAATCAAATTTTACCTTCATCCTGCCAGTCCATCTGGTCAATTTCAACATCCATAGGTGACCAACCGACACTCCTCGCAGCGTTCACAACACGATCCTTATCTTCCTGATGGGCAAACCTCAATGATAGCTCCAGACCACCAACAACCTAAAAATAAAGTACTGAACTGTTAAAGATGTCTTCTATTAAAGAGGAGAAAAATTATCAATCACATAAAGTATCTTATTTATCAGTGTCTAATAAATATTCTTGTATCAAAATATGACTTAAGGATTTCATTGCAAAAAGGTACAGGGAATGGAAAACAGTCAATAAACCACAAATGACTATTAAAAAGGCAAAACCAAAAAATAAATGAACACTTTTATCAAGAAATAGTTAACCAATAAGTGAGATTAAACTGAAGGTATGAAAAAGCCAATTGAAAAAAATGAGCAAATTAGCTGTAGGTGTCATTGAAGATAAAAACAAACACAATTATGGTTATTAGAAATTTTGTTTAAATATCAGAATTCACAATGAAGTAGATGAATACATGTATATAGCTGTCAACTCTATCCAGTCAAATATATAGTTTTTTTTTAAATAAAAAAATCCTTACCTGATCTAACGCAGTAACTGGATGACTTTCTTCATCTATTGGTTTTATCCACCCCAAGGATGGCAAGTTTATGGCAAACCATCCATTCACTCCTGGAATGGAGATAAAAGATAGGGAAATTCAAATTTGCATTTCATTCAAACAAATCATTAACACATGTACTAATAATGTTGTGCGTTGTTTCTTGTTAGAAAATGACAGGAATTATGATTTTGCGACCAACCTTTTCTTTTTGTCAGCAGAGACATCAATGGTATTATTGTTGTTCCTAACAGAATGTCCCCCGTCTGATGGATCAGTTGACGAAGACCATTTGTGTTCCTGTCTGCTTGGTATTCTATATATAAAACAGTTTCAGGTTATAAGGAAAGAAATTACTTTGTTATACATGTATTTTGACAGAAGGGCTATTTTTTTTTATTTAGAATGACAAACATTTGAACAATATACTGCAGCTAGGTGACAGAAACTATAATTTCAAGCTCATCGCCTCATAATAGGGTCAAGTGAAAAGTAATAATATATGTTTGATCCCCGAGAATTTTTTTTTTCTACCATCTGTGCATGCCAAAATATATTTATTTCCTTATTTATTACCTCTATTCAGCCCAGTTGGGATCTGATGCCACAGCTCAAACTGAGCCTCTCCTGACTCCAAGAGCTCAGCCAGGCTAGTTGCATCTCTGTTTGTGGAGTTGGTCATGAGCAATGGACAAGGGAAGTCCATATAGTGGGAGAACTCTGGAGCAAATGATCTGGCCACTGTCTTGGTTATTCTCTCATTCTGGATTTTTCATCACAAATATATTTTGAAAGATTAGAAATTAATTCAGTTGTCAAATTTCTATTTTAAACTGTTGCCAAATCCTAGTAGTTAATTTAAAAAGGATCCTAAGGCTATTTAAAAATTATACAGTATATCACGCAAAAGCTTTGAAAACAGCTGAATCAAAGGGAGGGTTTTTCAAGTACAAATGCTCAGTCTGAGCTTAACGCCATGCATCCTTTGTGTACGTGTCTAGCTACTGACCTCCTTTCCCAAGAAAGATATTTTAATCCTGACGTAAGAGTTGACACCAACATCAGCAGGATAAGCCATACTTGGGTCAATGAGAGCCATGTAGTCTGCCGCAGCCTGGAGGAAAGAGAGAAGTTAATATATTCACAAAAAGATATACTCATGAAGAGAATAATATTTGTAGTTCTTATTTATAGCGAAGGATGGATCGAGACTTTAGAAAAAAAAATATACACACCATTTTTTAAGAAAATATTTCAGTTGTTTTAAAAACATAGTCAATTATTTAACTTAAGAATTGTGATTTATCAAATTGAAAATGATTTTTTCTGAAATTGCCCATTTTTACCATTATATATAGGCAGCCACAAATGTGTCATGGATGTTGGAGGTGGGGTGAATGACAAGTTATTTTGAAATTAGTTTATTCCATTTAAATAAAAATTATTTGACTGACGCTGAGATGAAAAAAAAAGCTTAATAAAAGTCTAACATATTTTTGCTCAATTTTTTTTTCATTTGGCTTTTTATAATTACTCAAAAAAATTCTGAATCCATCTCTTGCTAATAGACGTCACTTTTTTTTTTTTATTTAACATCTAATCTTTGTTGACTTTAAGGGTATGTTGTGATCAGTGAGTTTTTGTAACGATAACAACATACATGAAGTAAATTTTTTTTTTAGTTACATAGATTATGACAAATCACAGGTCTAACATTTTTTTTAACAGGTTAAATATTTTTAAGGCCCAAAGCCAGCTCACAGTCATTGAAAAAGGGTAGGCTTACATGTGCAAAGGTTAACTAAAAGCAAAAATAAGGGGTTCAGCGGAACGCCCAATAGACAGACTCCTCATAACAAACTTATGACCTCTGGCCAGAGGCGTTGCTAGGGGCTTGGGGGCCCGGGGGGCTTGGCCTTTTTGGGGGCCCCTGCAATTTGACATGCGATATCATAACATAAGATAATGTACTTAATAAATGTATGGTATGTCTAAATTCAAATTAGTACAGTATATCAATAAAAATAACAAAAAATAATCATTAAAACTCTTTTAATGAATAATTCCATTGTTTAGTGACGAGATAATGCACAAGTGACAAATCTCAATTCACATTGCCTCATGTCGTGCTATCTGTACAGTAAAGGCATTCATAACATCATCTAAATCAATGGTGTCTAGTATTTTTGACTTCATTGACATTAAAGCCATGCTGCTAAGTCTTTCTTGCGTCATTGTGCTCCTGATATACTTTTTGAGTGACTTGAGTTTTGAGAATGATCTCTCACATGATGCAATGGAAGTAGCCTGAGTTAGCAATATTCGGATGGAGGTTGCAAGATTTTAGCACACGTCATTACCATATGAAGCCAGCTTCCTCAATAAGTCAATTGGTGATTGTGGTACTGGTTTGTTGATTAAAGTGCTCGTGCATCAATGACACCATCGTAAAAGTGATTTGCCTATATGTCATCATACAAACAGGAAAAAGTAACAGTTTTTCATCAACGTGTCATCATCCATAGAATTCAACAGCTGTCTTGGTTTAAAAAGAACTCCAAAGGTGCCCACATGGTTTTGCAACCTTTGGAATCTATCCTTCATCTCCATATGAAGTCTGTCCAGCACTTCTGTCGCAACACGTTTGAATTGCAGTTCTATTGACAGTCCTACATCAGAACTCAACTCCTTATCAAGTCTTTTCTTTCTTCTGGTTGTTTTGCCTACAAGAAATCCATATCATTCAATGCCTTCTTTTGCTCTTTCGATGGATTGGGTGATCAGTTTCGTCCGTTTCTCATCATTTTGCAGAAAGTATGAAAGGGTCTTAATCTCTTCAGCATCTTTGTCAAGATGCAAGTAAACTGACGACTTACCTTCTTCTCTTGAGTTCCACCATGTACTACTCTCCTTTTTTAGTTTCCCGGCTCCAGTTTATTTCAGTTTGGTCTCTGGGGTGAATTGGAAAAAAAAGTCGAGCAATTCATGAAAAAAGGTGACAATTGCTAGATCTATGTCAGCAGAATGAAGAGCTGCCAAGTTGAGCGATTGATTATCACAGTTCAGAAATGTTGCGTTTGGATTTATGTCTAAGAGACGTTTCTGCCGGTCAGACCGACGGCCACTCATTATGGCTGCGTTATCATAGGTTTGATCTGTTCACATATTAAAGTCTAGTCCAATGTCTTAAAGGGTTTTCAGAACAAGTTCTTCATTATGTTGTGCATCTGGCTTCATAATTTCAAAATAACCATGGAATGACTCTTTTATTTCAAAATTCTCGACATCCAAGTAACGAACTTTAAGGGATACTTGCTCTTTGTGAGAAACATCTGGAGTGGAATCAGACATCAGAGAAAAGTAACAAACTTGCTTGACTTTCCCAACAATTTATTCCCTATCTTTATTGCCCATCAAGCTTATGAACTAATTTTAAATTATTCAAGTGATGTTACGTAACTTCATCAAATTCTGCAAGAAATTTCAAAGATTCTAGAAAGTTCCCAGGACTGGGAGAATCCAGTTCTTCTTTGTGGCCAAGTCAGCTTGAGTCTGTTTTTGCTAAGTACTTGACAGAAGTTGCTACACTGCTGTATCTTTGTATGAATTATCTGAATGGTGATACTTTTCTTCGCCATGTTCATGGTCTTCTTTGTTTTCAATGCTATTATCAGGTTTCTTCTTAAAAAAACCCTTCAAATTTTCCTTGATTTTGCAGCCTCTCTCGTCTTTCTGTAGCACGCTTTTTTCCGTTTTGTAGCCCCACTCTGGTAAACTCATTCTTTCGGCAAGGGTGAAGTTTCTCTATAAAGAATAACATTCTTTACATTTCACAAATAAAAAATCTACAAAAAATTATGTATACTTGTGTCAACCGCCATGATTGTGAGATTTCGTCAGTCGAATAGACATAAGTATACGAACTATGATCCTTCTATTTATGTCTATAGACAGATAGATTGTAGCATGGACAAAAAATGGAAGATAAAATGCCGTCAAGATGACGTGTTTTACAACAACCGAAACTATGTTTTGATACTTTTAGTAAACTTTTTACCAGTTTTTATTTGCGTGATGATTTACGTAATTCTGAAATACTTAATCTGTATGGAATACATGCAACAGTGCCACTAATTCAGTGGCATCACTATGGTTGGTGTCACCCGATACGGACAATTCAGGGTGTGACCCCCCTCCCACAAGACTTCCACCATGAACAATGGTACACATTTCGAATGTTCCTGCTCTATACCAGTGTTTCTCAAAGTGGTGGGCCGCGGCCCCCTAGGGGGCCGTGGACTGTTCGTAGGAGGGCCGTGGAATTTCGAAAAATAAAAAAATTTAAGCAATCTAAACCAAAAAAAAAGGGGGGCCGCGACATATTGATTGGCGTTCCAAGGGGGGGCCGTTACTTCAAAAAGTTTGAGAAGCACTGCTCTATATGGTCTTTGCCTTAGAGAATTTACTTTAAAATATTTAAGTGATGAAAACGATAGTATTACTGACTGTATTTTAGAAATATGTATATTACTTAAATTCAACTGAGTTTATAAACTACGTCTCCTATTTCATAAAACCACATGACTACATCTGTCCTTTTTTTCTAGCGCGTTTATAAAAACTCCAGATTGATCCGAGCAGCTTTAAATTAGATTCATTTACCTAAGCTCCAGACGCTCTGCATGATGGCACCCTGTGCAACTGCTCGTATGGTGGCACCCTGTGCTACTGATCATGTTTTTGACTATGACCGGTTATAAAAATGACCATGCCAAGTTCTTTCTGCTATGAAATTTAGAACTGTTCATGTTGTTGTCACCCCCATGTTGGTGTCACCCGGTGCGGCCCGCACCTTCCGATTGACGCCTCTGCACTAACTTATATAACAACGTGCATAGCAAGATTACATGGCTTTGGCTTTATCTATATAAATAAAAATGTTAATAGGATTCACGCCTAGCTAATAACTTCTAAAGTTCTTCACCAATTGCCTTGAAATGTACACACAAAATTGCAGTAAATTAATAAATTGAATTAGAAAAGAAATTTTTCTCAATGCTTACTTTTTACATTAAAGTAGGTGTCATAGCTACTTGTATTATTAGTTATGCATTGTGAGTTCTGTCTATGCCTTCTATGGTAGGGATTGACACTTTATCTAAGCGTGTACTCAATCACATACATCACGAATAAATGATATAAACTGCCAAGTCCGATTCATATACTTTATTTGACGATTACGCAAAATTTACTTTCAAAATATAAGTAGAATGAAACTATACCCTGCAAGATCCATATTCACCGAAATATCACTACTCTATACTGTGTGCTGCCTATTTTTGTCGAACTGCATGTCTGTTCTGTACCTCCCTGTTCTCCTCCTTTCTCCCCTTAATTAATTAACTCATCCCTGACCCAATGATCCATATTCTTGAAAATACAATGTTTGATCTATATCCTTGTAAATACAAAGCTCAACAATGCTCTTTGTATCACTAATCAAGCACATGGAGAAGTTTGGCGCCATGTATACGAAACCAGACAGTAGATAATTAGCTCATCACTGAGTTATCACAACATTTTTCTCTCGAAAATACAAGGACGCTTAACCTTGCTTTTAATTCCAGCCTAACTAGGACATCTAAATTAACAGGTGTGAGTCCCCTAAAAATACAAACTCTCTCTCTAAATGTGACCATCATTGTACCTATGGCGCATTTCCAGCCATTCCAAAGTGTGTTATAAAAACGGCGTGTGGCGGTTACAGCTAGTATTTAATATTTAGTCTTAAAATAATTAATTGGAAACTCGTTTGGGGGCCCCCCTCAAGCGGGGGGCCCGGGGGGACGCTCAAATTTTGACCCCCCCTTCCCCCACCCTAGTTACGCCACTGCCTCTGGCTTATGTTACTCTCTTTTTTAAGACCTGATTATTATGTATTTTTTGAAGTTGTAAATGGGAAATACAACTGTACTACTATATTATACTATCTAACATAAAAATATACAGGCTAATATGCTATAATATGTGTATAGTTATACATATGCAGCAACCAGTACATGCAAAATTAACAAACCGTTTTTTTTTTTTAAATATAAACTCTGATTAAGACTTGTTTATTTATTAAATAGGCCATCCACCAGTTAAAAAAATAAAATCAGCTATGAGATGTGGGAAAGTCGATTTAAAAAGTAGTTAGGAAAAGTCAGAATTAAATTAATTTAAGTATCCTGATTTAATGAAGATGGTTTATTTGTGATCAATGTGAAAGAATGACAACCAAATAGAAAATATTCTGAGACCAATTCTATTTGGTTATATCAAGTTAGAGTTGAAACAAATATAACTAAAAGCATTCTAAATACTGAAGCAGCTCTGCTTTTGTTCTTGATGATGCTCATGGTCACTGACTGCAATGGAGAAAGATCATTTTCTGTTCTAAAACATTTTAAGAACTAATAGCGATCAACCATATGGCAGATAAGTCATTCTGAACTAGCCGTTTTAAAGCAAAGAAATTTTAACTATAGCAATACAATTTATAGCTTTGCCAGGAAAAAGCAGTTAAGAACATTATACACATAGAATAACTAATTATAATGTTATAAGTCATTATTATAAATACACTTGCTTTATATCACATTCGTGATACTTTTTTTTTCATTTGGATCACAAAATTAGGCTCTTTTTTTATATAACAAGCCTTAGGCTCACAGCAGCATTAATCTGACAAGTTCCAAATAGGTAATTACTGAAAGCGATCAAGGCAAGTTATATTAATAATTATGATACTATGTTATAGTTTCTTTTAATGTTATTCTAGGGTTATTATATACAAAAAGTTTCCAGTAAGTTGTAAGGTTGGATGGAAGGGCCGGGGGGGGGGGGGGGGGGAACATATTTTTTATACTGAATTATTTACTCTGTTGGGTACAAAATTCTCTAAGAAGGTTCCAAATATCTTCTTTTATATGGAATAATCTGATTGTGAAAACAAAATGCATGAACAAATGTCACAGGAAACGTATTTTTTTTTACTACAGAGAAGTCACATAGATTTTGTTTCTTCCTATTCTAATGCTGTGTTGTTCATCTGTTGATTGTATGTGCGCCAAAATGGTTAAAGTAACTCAAAAAAAAAAAAAATGTTTTGACCTTAACTTAATAAAAAATAAAACATCAGAAATAATTGTGTTTTAGAAAATGATTTACGAGTGCACACCTTCAATCCTGAAGCTCTGATAACTCCAACAGACAAGCAGACTTGTGAACCATTATGATTTTTCTCAATTACGACTGAGGAATCAATCTGTGGAATTCAAGTAGAAAAGTGGTTTGTTTATTTTTTTTTTAGTCTGACATAAAAGATCTGAAACACGTTTCTATCCAAAAAAAGTTTCAACAATTTATAATTCTTTTTTATATTCTATTCATTTTAAAATAAATTTACCTGAGCGGGTAAAGCCTTGTAATTTATAGTGACGTCTAATAAACCAACACACTTGGACTGACGTAAAGAAAACAGAACAATAAATTGCAATAATAAGTCTTAAACAACCCTGATTTAATTGAAATATTAATACATATACATGTACTTAATTTAGTCACAAAAAAATAGTAAAAAAAAAAAAGTAAAATATAGTTAAAAGAGCTAATACATGTATAATGATATATTAATTTTACAATGGCAATTTTCCCTTCAGATTTATTAAAGATTATACATGTACAATGTGCATTACTGAATAAACTACCGCATCATCTAGTTTCTTTTTATATTGTTTCACATTTTTTATTTTAAAAAAAAAAACAACAAAAGCTAGAGATTAAAAAAAAAATTTACCTTAGCAGCAGTTTCAACACTTTCTGGCTGACCATCAAGACTGACTTGAGAAAGTCGCAATGAAAAAGACTGAACACAAGCTTCTCTTGTCTTGTGCATAGTTATCATTGCACACAGCTTTGCCAAAGGTAACAGGCTCTGATATAGACCAAAATTCAAATATTTTACCAACTTTTGTGCAATGAAGTAAAAAAAAAAAATCCCATCTTATTTGAGTTTTTTAAATTCTTTCTTTACAGTGAAGTTTTTATATGGCATATAAATCTAACTGTAAATTAGTTTGAAACTTAATGAGAGAAAATTGACAGAAAATGTATTTATTTACTTTAGCAATAAGCTGATCTCTGACATTAGGATGGTAGTAGCGACACCAAACTTCAAAAGGCAAACCGGTCACTCCACCTCCTGAGTTAGCACATGCTAGGATTTAAAAAAAAAATTGAAGTAAAATTGTTAGCTTTGAATTGAACAAAATAAGACTTATCATATGTTTACTTTCTACACATTGATGATAATTATGCAATCCCAAAAATTATGTGCGAAAATCATGCTCACCTGTGAGAAGTTCTCTCTGCACAGGTGTGCCAAAAGGTAATGTTATCTTATGTCTGGAACTATCATGGAATGTTGGGTCAGGTGTGCAGAGTGTTGTAGCAGTCCGATAACACTTCATTGTGGGCATAGCTGATGAGCAAAAAAGTAATATGAAACTAAATTAAACTATATAATACATAATAAATGATAAACTGTACACACAAGGTATTTTTCAATGCTCAATTGAGAAAAAATCATGACGTGCATCATATAAGGCTATGTCACAGAGCATATGATCATCAACTAGAAAGTCTCAGGTTCAAGCCCAGTAAGGGCCAGGAATAGTTAAGAAAAATGAAACATGATAGGGAATTTTGTGACTACACATTCCTCAGTAAACTGTTGCTCTTACTGTCCTTATGACCAATGTTCCAATTCAGAGCATCGCTCACACTATACGTATGATCGCTCACTTCGACGGACGACATCGCTTAAATCGCTCACAAATTTTGGCCTCAAAACAAAATGTCGCTCAGAGACAACTTTTTTTGCTCACTTCATATCACACCTTAGAGGGAACATTGCTTATGACGTGTGTAAATCTCAGATTTCTTAAAACACATTACAGGCATTATGAAAGAGATTTTCTAAAAATGATGATGTATGTTGTTATTGTATGTTGTTATAACTCTGCTTCACCCATCCCCCCCCCCCCGGTCACACCCTTGGCCCGAGATGAATGATGCAAAGCTGACTTTGGTACAACGCCTACACATTGCTATTTCAGTCATTTACCACTGCCTTGATACGAGTGATGAAATAGTGGCATTCGCCACCTGCACTTGCACACCCAAGCAATGACCTCCACCCTTAGTTTTGAAGGGAAACTGATGCACCCAGCATGGGTGGACTACATTATAACTTGTAAACTCATTCAAATGGGTCAGTTGTGCGCACAATAGACTTTGTTTTCGCCTGGACAATTATAACCTGTGCCTTGTACTATTTATAGACTGTGAATAAAACTTGTATTTTAACAGGTCTACTTGAGTCCAGTTGTGAGAACAATGGTAGTCAAGATAGCACTTACAAAAAAAAAAAATACTCTTTTAGAAACTATTCATTTTAGGCTTCTAAAGTAATCCATCCACTTACATTTCAAAGTTACCATATCATCTCCTTGGGCATCCCCTTCAGCAGGAAAGAAAAACTGAACAAAGCAGTCTGCCTCTCCCCACATCATTTTCTCAAATAGTTTCAAATCTCTAATGCCTTCAATGATGACCTCAAACTGATGCTCAACTGGATAGACAACATGAAAAAAAAAAAAAGATAAAAAATCTCCCAATTTTCATAATTTCCGGTACATTTCATTCTATGCTTGAATCCCCCAAAGGCCCTCTCACCCCACCCACCCACACAACTAATGTCTGATTTGTTGATGAGCAAATTTGATGAGAGCTATAAAATGGAAATACACTGAATCACTATTTCAATAAATTATTTTATTTTATTTATCACTAGCATTACTTTGTTACTAAACCAAAGTTATTTCCCACAATAGAAAAAAAATTCACCAAGAGATTTAAAATAGAGCTACATGAACAAGTAAACAAAAAAAACGAATAAAGTTTCTTAAATTTCACTTTTTTAATCTAATGATTGTCGACATCTGTTTTAGTAAGGTGCTCATAGCTTCACAGCAGAGAAACTTGATAAGACTATAGATATTACTGAACAAATATAAATAAAGACAGAATATAGTACAACAATCTAATCATTATAAAAAAGGATTTGATGGAAACCTGTTTTATTTGACACACCGACTGCATCTCCATTCAGAAGATCTTGTCTTTCCAAGTAAGCTAATGGTTTCTGTGGCACAGAATGGGCTCCGGTAGAGGGCACAGCCAGTCTTTGTAATGTAGTAATCTACAATGTGGATAAGCAAACAATGCACCGTACTGATGATACCATCATGAGGTGTCTGGACAAATACATAACCACCATTGAAACATCTTTTCCCTTTCTATGTTTACCCCATACATGGGCCTACTACTTGTCCCACAGGCTAAGAATGGCCCAAACGGTTGTTTGATTTGGCACATGCATTTGATTTTAAGTGCATCCAACTTATAAATGTAATAAGTTATTAAAAAAAAAACCACTCCATCCATGTGCTCTTGGTCTGGTCATTTCCTGCTTACGGTCCTGCCCATTTGTCAAATTTTAGTCCCCAATGTGGCTGGCGTTTCAAAATGTTTGGTCACCCCTGAGTTCAAACCCACAGCCAGCACTAAGCCCATCAGGCTAACAACCTCCCCCGCCAATTCTTATATCACCACTGACATCAGAAATGAAATGAATACATGTGCAATAATTTACTGAAACTATAACATTCAGATGTATAACATGCAAACACTCCCTATAAGGACACGATTCATAAGCGAAGTAAAATTCTGAAGAATATTAATAAATAAATCGATTATTATTTATGTCTGTATTACCTGTGATTCTGAACCCATGGCTAATATAACCTTCAGCTGACCATAGTGGAGACCTGAAAATGGGTCTACGATGGGCATGTAGTTATCAATGGCCATAACAGGATACTGAAAAAAAAAAAATAATTGTCTAATGAAAAACAAAATAATCATGTAGCGTCTTATCTATTTTAATGATATCTTCAGCATATGAGCAGCAGGCACATGTTTTAAAATGACAGGATTTAAAAAATAACTTCACAAAATATCTTATTGAATGATTTCACACACAAAATTGGCATATTACCTCTGACTTAAGCAATGCATTAGCAATTTTTCTTTCTCTGAATGACATGAAAAACTGGTGAAGACTGAGTTTGACCATACCAATCAGCTGTTGATGGGGAAAAACAAATATTTAGGGATGCAAATTTAAAGCTAAAAACTTTCTGAGGTTGGATAATGAGAAAAAAATTACCTAACATTATTTATTGATTTTAAATCATTACCCCTATAGTAATAAATAAAATAATTTCAAAAACATAAAAACTAAATTTTAAAGCACAAAAATTAAACAAAATGTAAAAAAAATGTCAAAGAAATCAAATTTCTAGCATGAAATAATCGTTATTGACATGAACATCCTCAATAAATGGTGAGAAATTAATATAAAAATGTAACCTTGTCACTCTCTGCTCCGACTTTTTTATCCCACACTTCAATAACCATGTAGTTATTTCTTAATCTTTCTAGCAGCTGTGAGGTCATCATCACTGGCGCCACCTACAATATTAAAAAAAATCTGTCAATGTACTTCATGCCATTGTTCCTTGTAAATACTTATAAAACATTTAAAAACTAGAGAATCTCAAAAAAAATTATTATTTAACATGAATAAAAAAAAAAAAAGAAAAACTTAAGACTATTTCATGCTACAGAATAAACTTCATGTGCTATACTAAATGTATTTATAAAAAGAATCTACCATTTCTATACCTGCAAAAAGTTATATTCCGGATCCAGTGTCCCCCAGCAGACATTAGAATGAACTGCATCATTGCACCAAAACATTCGACAAACCAGGTAAGTATTACGTATCACTGAGTCCCTGCCTATTTAATTTATAATATGAGACAGTTAATTAACCATTAAAAAAAAACATTTTGGAAATACAAGAACTTTCTATCAAAAGCTTAATTTACAAAATGAACTTATTTTTAATACACAGAACATAAGTTAAGAGATTTAAGAAAAATCTTCCATGTTATTTTTGTAAGTTAACCATTGCAATGTACTATTTCTCAAACTCTGCAAACAATTAAACAATGCAAAATTTAAACTAAAATTACATGGTTAATTATCATAAAACAATCAATTTTTAAATAACCATACTTGGATCTAAAATCACAAAATATAAACAACAAAAGTATGATATTTTATTGAAAAAATTTGTGCTAATCCTATAAATTGTTGCATATATAGTGTTATGTGTACTAGAAAACTAGAATAACTACAACACTTTCAAAAATTCTTGGCTGAACTACATCTGCGTTGGTGAACACTTTATTCATTAAATGTGAGGATGGATGGCTAAGCGGTGTAGTGTACTTGACTGTTGGCCTTAGAGTCCCAAGTTTGATCCTCAGTGAGAACCAAGGGAAATTTAACCAAGCTCTAATGAAAGTGTTGGAAAGTCCTCCATGTCTGCCCAGCTTTAAATGAGTACCTGACTTTAGTTGATGAAATTAAGTTGGCTTGACATTGTGCTAACCACACATCCCTTCTATATACAGAGGTTACAGAATCAGATGAACTCTACACTTCATCTGAACTGATGGCCCTTGGACTAAGGGGACTTTTTAATACCATTAAACTCCCCCCCCCCCAACTTTATTTCTATTTACACATTTTACCCTGATTTTGTCAAACCCTTCAAAACTACTCATTTTTTTTTCATTCAAACTATCTAATCTGGAGTTAATGTTAAAAAAAAAACAACCTGGCTTGCAGTGCATATCATTCTGCCATATTAGTTTTTAGCAGTTTCTATGGCAACTATGGAATAACCATATAAGTACTAGTCTATTCAGATCTTTAAAATCTAAACTGATGTAAAAAAAAAAAAAAAAAATAATTACACGTTTCGCTCAAGAGCTACTACAATTTTTTTTTAATGTTCCGCTGATTACATAAACAATGTCATATAAAACTTTATTAACAAACCTTCTGGCTGTGGCTTCAACAATGTTGGATGTTTGTTGGCCATGTGAAGGGGAGGGACACCCACCAGAGAAATTTTTCTCCCTTCCTGAATGTACAGCAGTGTGTGCAAGGTTAATGGCTGAAAAACAAAGTCGAGTTAATAGTTATACATGTGAATTAATACATAATGACAAGATTTATTCACCAGATATATTTTATCAACAATCACTACAAACTTCTGACTTTTTATGATTTTATTTTTTATAATTCTTTTATGTGGACAGCTGTTTTGTTTTAACAGTCATTCATTTTGTTAAATCTGATTTGTTAATAATTAATACAAAAAAAAAAAACAACAAATTTTGAAAAAGGCATTCAAATCTTACCTCAAGTCCAACAAGGTCTGTGTGTGTAGTCGTTGTGATGCTTCCCTTCTGTTGCTGCTCTGTATTTCCCAGAACTGCTAATGTGGCTTTTAACTGCTGCTTGAGCCTAGAAATCTCATCCCCTTCATCTTGATTCCTACGCCTGGGTGACTGAGGAGGCAAGCCACCCACAGAATTGTTTGTGGTGTAAGATGGTTCGGTCACCGTTTGAAAACCTTGCTTCGGTGGTAGTTTGACCACAGGGTGATCTTTGTTTTTATTAAGCTGTTCGACAAGTTTAACCTGCTCAGGGCTGGGCCCACCAATCGGAACAATTTTAACATTCTTGTTCATCTCAGCTAGTCTGGTTTTAGCCATCACCACCGCAAACTCTTTATGATCAGATGCTAACTCCACGGATACCTGATATGAGTAAATACACTGATTTAATGTACAAGTGAAATTCATTAAACTGGTACATGTATTGATCATCTGAATAACTAAAATTGTGCATGTATATACTGTGCAACTAAAATTATTTACACTGAATAATTACATATGAATATACAGAATAAATAAAAATAAAAAATTTTATTTTCATCACCTTTAAGTGACCTAATAAATGGGCTGTATTTCTGTTATTTAAAGAACTATTTAAAGAGGATCTTGAAACATTCAGAAGCCCATTTTTACTGGTGTCTGGAATCTCAATCTCTCGCTGCACTGATAAATTTTCAGACCGTAAAATAGATTTCAGTGAGATACCACCACTTCCTACTAAGGTTGGCTGAAAAATAAACAAACAATGTTTTTATAATTCAGAATATAAAAGTATTTAATTCCACTAATATTATCCCTGGTGCAACACTACAATAAATGTATATTCAGTTTTTACTAGCTCCAAATAGGGTTAAAATGATAAAAAATCTCATTTGACAGGGACTTTTTAAAAAAAAAAACCATCAGGTGTTTTCAATTAGTATTCCTGTGATGAAAAGCACTGGGGAACGACAGAACATTAAAATGTTCCCACTAAAACATCATCAAAGCAAAAAAAAAAAAATAATTATATTAACCGCTTGCTCTCCAGCTTCCTTGCTATATATCCTAAATACTAATGCTGACTTCCACCATCTCTCAACTGCAGCACCATCAAACATGATAGGGAAGACTGATCTATGATTGAAGACGATTGCTGAGGAGAGACCAGGAAGAGTGAGCAAAACAAAATGGACAAAAAAATAATGCTCTAATTCATGCCTACAATGCATATTTAACATGATTTCTATCCAGTAGTCCTCAATAGTACTCAATGATAGCTGGTGAAAATTTACTTTAATCAGATTCAGTAAAATATCAGTTAAAAAAAGGTTAATGTTTATAAAACTAACAAAGTTAAGAAGCCTATTTACAGAACCAAGTCATGTGTTAGAAGACATATTTGTATGAGCTTTTTATCACTGAGCAATGACTTAAAGATATGATACATACCTCCATTTTTCACATTTTTTGATGCCACCCTTATAATTTCTGTAGCCATGGCACTTGTGTCGTATTTATCTCTTGAAACAGCAACCACAGGAAACTGGTACTCCACAAAATAAGTGCTGTAAATTAAGGAATTAAATTTACACACTGTACAAGTGAAAATATTTTTGCTTGAAAAAATACTTCATCAACCAATATAAAGTTTTGAAGCTTATCACTGACCTAAGTTTTTTCGGTTTATTAGGTTTTGGTGGTTTGCTTGCTGTTAGCCTACTCATGGGGACTTTTGAATCAGATGTGTCCAGGTTATCTTGTTTAGTGAGCTGAAGATGATCAATGCTAACTCTGGCTACATGAACTCTACCTAAAAGAGTTAGTCGTTCAACACTCAGACCATCTGCAATAAAATTATTTTATTTCAACTACCAGTTAAAAAAACGAATAGCTATTTTATCATCAAAGTAAGTCTCCTTAATGATACATGTACATAGCAGAAAAAAAAATAAATCTGCTCAGCATTTTAAAAATCTTCATTATTACTTAAACATAAAATAAATGTTGACCTATTTTTGGCTGTTTGTTGTCAGATGTCACAGGGTTAAATGAGACTTTGGAAGCCTCTGATTGTGTGACACTTAGCTGATCACTATCACTGACTTCATCCACATTGGCTTTGATTTTCCGAGACCGAGATCTGGACCTGGAGGTGGACCTTGAGCGTGCTGACAATTTCTTTTTTGGCTTGGGCTGTTTCGAAATGTCTGACAGCACAGAAGCATTTTCTCTAGCATCAGACTTTGCAGGCTTAGCTGTGACATTTGAGCTTTTTCTGGTGAGAGAATTAGATCTTGATCTGGAAACTGACCTCGAACTAGACAGTGATCTGGATCTTGATCTTGCTTTCCGTTTACCTTTTTTCTTTTTAACTATTTCACTGTCTTTGAGATCAGCTGTGCTCAAACTGATGAGAGATGATGCTCTTGAAGGTGGTCTCTATTAGAATATAAATTGAATAATTAAGTAAATGAATAAGTAATTGTAACAAATTAAATGAACAATCTTCATTTATCAAAACACTATAGCAAACTATAAATCATCATTTTACCAATAAATGTTTGAGATTAAGACAAAGGAATGTGAACTCATGTAAAACTATACATGCGTAAAAAGTGAAAAAAGTAAAATTGCCACAAGAGAATGTAAATCCAGAAAGATATTATCATACGTAATTCCCGGGTTCTTCTATAGAATATCTTCTGGTCACTGAGTGATCACCGGATAGTTTGTCAGGAAGAGACATGTAGTGATCCAACTTTTTATGTTTTGGTGAATGCTCAAATCCACTAATATCACTGACAGCCAAGTCACCTGCATCCTAGACATTTGATTTAAAAAAATATATATTTAGCCTTCATTTTTATTTTTTTGGCACAATAGATGTAAGTCAAATATATTATTTTTAAAAAACATAAAAATTTTATTACTAAAATTATTTTTTAAAAACCTACTGAATGGTAATAAAATAAATCTTGCAATATTGAATTCTCATGTAAAGGGTCCTCTGGTTCACTCATCATATCATAACCAATATCAGAAGACATGCTGGATCCAGGACTCAAGCCATTCATCATTTTGTACAGCTGCCAAGTTAACATAGTAGCAACATTGATCAAAACACATAATGCCAAAACATAATATTACAATTTACTTAAACATAGTAGCAACATTAATCAAAACACATAATGCCAAAACAATATTACAATTTACTTTGAGAAAAAACCATTTAGCGAGCATATACCCTGAAAAATTAGTTGTACACTTCATGACTTGGGCTAATGAAAGATTACCTGAAGGTCCTGATTTCTTATTGGGGAGCCAAACAAAAATTCGACCGCAGATTTAGAATTTCCACCTTGTTCATCACTCAGCAGAACAGCAGGAGCCACATCAGTGTAAGAATTTGGTGGTACAGAGCTGTAAAAAAAAAAACAACCTAAAAAAATTTTCCATGACGTGTATACTGGTTACCTTACTAACAGGTTTTATAACATCTAATTATAATGTTTCTATGGATAGTAGATCTTTTCTATTTTGGATATATAAGGTTATAATATAAGGTTTAAAAAAAAGGTAACAAAAAAATATAAATAATTAAAATTTAAACAATAAATTAAGACTCAAATTTTTTTTTTGCTTCGTAAAGTAGTAAACAATGTACCAAAATATAACAATATAACAAAACTAATATATTGATACCATCATTGTATGACATATTAAAATATTCAAATTAAAACTACGTTAATATATAATTCTTACCTGACTGCTCCTGTGGGTAAAGAGACATTTCCAGCATTAAGGTCTGTGTGCATGGAGGAAACTATCATTGCCTCCCTCAACTTATTGCCCCTGTCCACAAGTACAGACAAAAGATCTCTACCTCCTGAGGACAACATTTTGGTTGGGCTTTCTGTAGACAAGCATGTCACTTAGTGAAATTAATTTTTTATCATTTCAATAATGAAATTTTAAAAAAAGATGATCCTAATCAGTGGAATCTTGGGTTATGAGCGATTCAGGTTGCAAACAACAAAGTTAAAATTTTTTGTCTTGGGTGCCTTGTGTTACAAATTAAGGCCATGGAGAGAGAAAGCACGGTTTAATGTTGGAGACAAAGAATCACATATAATAGAAAAGAAGCCCAAACTTTACTGCTAAAGACATTAAAGTAGGAGCAGTAGTCCGATGATGAAGAGCCAGGAACCGTTTAAACTGCAAGGATTATGGAAATTTGGGCAGTCTGCGATGGTTTCATTGTTAACCTTCATCTAAACAAATTCATTGCTAACATTTCAGGTAACCCGATGAATGGCCCATTTCTGAAAGATTCTCCAGCAAAGGACGTAACAAATATCCATATATAGTTTCTTGATTCAGAAAGATTCTCATTCAGCTACCAAAAAACAGCAACAAGAAACTATTGGGACTAATGATTCAAAATGCAAAAAAGTGACATAATTCCTATAATAGGTTTGTTGGTTAAAAAGATAAACACATTTTTTTTTTAACTATTTTACATGTATTTTATTCTGTTGTTTTGTTTCTCTTAATATAATGATTTCAATGTTCAGGTTACGAACTGAATTCTGGTTCTAGAACAAATTAAGTTTGTAAACCAAGGTACCACTGTAAATACATGCATATTATATTGTAAATATAATAAAAAAAAAAAATGTATCTATACATGCATTTTCAAGGCTCTAATTTGGGCGCAAGTACAATAACATAATCAGTTAGAAGAGAAAATTAATTAAAATATTTAAAAATATTTTATCTACCCAAAAATTTAGTTTTTAAATCAACAAAGTACCTTGTTGCATAGAATTATTGTTTGTATTAGACTGGTAAGGAAGACTGTTAGATGTTGATTTTTTCTCTGCATTTGGCACATGAACTACATCACCAGTGGCTGTTATGGCAACTGTACCTCTGTCAGACTGAAATACAGAGTGATCTTGGCCAACTTTTCTTTGATCTTGAGAGTTGGTTTTTAATCCCTTTAAAAATAGAAAATAGCATTAAGTTTATTGTGTGTTTTTTTTTAATATTGAGAACATTAATTTTTTGTACCTAATGGCTATCAAATGAGCTTAAGGTCCATCTACTCAAATAGATATTTCTATTTAGAATTATAGAGTTCATTGTTTATCATTGTTTACATTAATAGAGAGTACAGTCAGGAATTTCAGCCTAGTTTGAAAAAAAATTTCTAATTATTAAATATTATATATCAAACAATATTATTATATGTTAGTTTCTAAGGGCACCTAATATATTTTTAACTAAACTGCTATTCTATGGCTGACACAGATTCATTGAAAATTTCTCACTGGTAAAAACAAAGGTTAAGCAAAAAAATAAAAACATACAGATATTGGAGATTTGAACACAGTATTAACAGGCCTTGACGGAACATCCATGTGAGGAGTAGGGTAATTAGCTTCAGGCACAATCATTGAATGAGAACTATTTATATAATTATCTACACCTGTATCAGTTGTAGGAACAGCTCCTTTGTCATCATATGAGACTGTTGAACACACAAATTAATTCTTTTAAAATGTTATCTTGCCCTAACATAGCTGGTTAACCTATATATAACAAAACTTTATAATAACATGTACATAACATAACTTGTCAATTTATGTGAAAATGGTCAACAGAAAAAATGCAAATAAATTGAGAAGAAATAATTTTACCCATAAGTGGTTCAAGAACAAGAGCCACCTGTAAGTTGGCCAATCTCTGACCAGTGGGCGAAACAACTTGAAAAAACCTGGAAGTAAATGAAGAAACAATTTTGAAATTTTTCATTAAGTATTTGATATGTAACAATCACTGCTAAATATTTGCAATAGCAACTAAAGAAAAAAAAAAAACAACAGAAAACATGAATAGCTTACAAAAGAACAACCAGCAATTAGAATAATATTTCATTTAGACTTAAAAATATTTTTGAAAAACATCCTCCCTACCCATTAATAGGTCGTGTATTTGACAAAAGGCCAATCTGAGTTACTTGAGCCTGGCCGATGACATCTGAGTCAAGAGATGTCATCATCTCCAAAGTCAGTTTGTCCATATCAGTTAAATATGTGGCAAACTGCATGGGTCCAGATCTAACTGGATATCGAGCTGTAGTCTTACAACCTGCTTTGTTTCCTTTCTTAACATCAAATGGGCTAGATTAAGTAAAAAATGAAATAACAATGTGTGTCAATAATGATTTGAAAAAAAGAACTACAATTTCTTAATAAAACTTAAATTATGCTAAAATAAAAAGTTAGGTTTTTTTTTCAAAAGATAGCAATAGCATTTTTAAGAATAAACATATCAATAAGAAAGTGTTCTTTTAACAAATTATATATCAACAACAGGTCATAACTCTTATAGAAAAATTTATTGATGATTTTATGCTATATACAAGGCACAAACAAACATAGATTTATATATTTGTATAAATTATAAGACTAACAACATATATGATTTATATATGAATGAATGTTATATATAATTAAACTTGAAGCTATTTAATTATAAATGATTATTCTAAATATATTCAATAACCAGAGTACCATTAAATAGCATTTTCTATAAATATGACAATGACCGGCAACACTCAACAGTTAAAAGAGTCTTTTAAAAATGCCAGAAAACTAGATTTTATTTTGAAGTTAAATTAACGAGTGGTAAAAGAAGAGAATTTACACTGTAATTAAAATATAAAATTTAATAAAGACATTTTCTCTTTTAAAATATGATACTATTGAAATCAGAAAAAAATTTGATCATAATATGATATTATAATATGTGTCACCTACCGAAAGAAAATTCCATTTCCTTCTTCTCCCCACCACTTGACTCTAATGATACCAAAGTCAGGAGGTTTGGGTATTGTCCAAACTATCTGAGAAATGGTCAGTTTACAGAAACATCTAATCTGACCATCCACCTGAGGTGGCAAACCAGTGTTGACTTTAACATCATTATTGATCCACTGGCTCTCTGAATAAAGTAAAAAATAATGATTTTTTTTTAAAATTAGTATTAATTCAATAAATTTTTACAATTTTATCAATCAATTACTCATAACGTATTGTATTAATAAACTTCAATTTTCTTTCAGTTCCTTTTCTGTGGGCAACCTTTTATAAAACATAACTTTAAGTTTTCACTCATTAGTGGCCCGATTAAAAAGAAATCCTATTATATATTATAACTGGTGAGAAAAAAGTATTATACATAAAATAAATAATATCACAAATTTTTAGAAAAAATTCATAGAAAATAATTTAAATTTTTTGTTATTAGGAATGTTTTACGGTAAATTAGATTTTTAACTTTGTAATAAAATCAATATTTTTAGTTGTGAATTATTTATTAAAAGAAGACAGTAAGAGTTAAAAACTATAGTTGTGTTGATGTAAATAAAAATGTAAAACGCTAAATATGAAATTAAATAGTTGTTATTTTATGATATAGTTGTCTATCCTACACGATATTATGAGTCCTTTGGCTAATTTGTTTTTTTTTATATTTTATGAAGAAGAAATTAACAAAGTTTAATCAAAATTCAAAATGTCTATTTCTAAAGGGGTGTATTTTATATTAATCTTAGAACAGGTGTAACCACTGACTCACAACAACATGCAAATCTATTAGATTTAAGATTCTGGTATGACATGGAACAATCCTAAAGACAAAAGTGTTAGCTGGGTGATGCTGTGAGCTGAGGGGATGGATAGTTCTGCTGTAAGTGCTCAACTGTCAACATATGTATCCCGGGTTCTATCTCCGGTGAGAACCAAGGGATTTTTATGTCATAGGTGAAATGTCCTTCCATGTCTCCCATGGTGCTTCCATGGCCATTGCACTATTGTTATGGCGAGGATGAAAGAACGGCACTACACAAACAGTCCTATAGCCACTATAAAGGTGGTTTATAGGATATAAAAGATAAACATGTCCTCCTAACAGGGCCTTGAGTTGGATCTGCATGCTGTGGGTTACAGGTTCAATTCCTGATATGTCCAGTCACCTACCAATGTTTTCTGGGATGCTCCTATGGCACTAACGTCTATCAGATGCACTACAAAAAAACAGTCCCATTACAGAGTAGTTACTCATTACTGTCATTAGACTAAGAAATAAGGATATCATCCTTCCTTATAAGGACTTTGAAAAAGAATATTACAGAAAATATAAACAGGCGCGTTAATATTCATTTTGATAATTTAGTTATGAATAAATCATGATTGAGTTATGATTGGAAATGGGTGCATTGAATGATGATGTTTAAATTAATTTATAATTTTGTATTGTAAAAATGTGTTCATGGTAATAAGCCCGAAAGGTTATTGACATTAAATTCTATCCAAAAACATTAAATATTTGTTTACTTATATCAAAAATATTTAACAAGAAATAAAACAAATAGAGAGGCTGGAACGGAAAGCCGGGAAAGCACCCTGCTAAACGCATATAAATGCTCGATTCAATTCATAACATGTACAAACATAGAAAAGAAACATCCTAACTCTATTTACCAAGCTTTTTTACAGATTTTCCACTCTTAATTTGTTTTTTAGACATAATGCTTGATTAGTAATGTATCCTGATTTTTCTGCATGATGACAGAAAACTTAATTGAATAATTGTGTTTTTAAATTGAATGGTATCCATATAAACATTTAATGACGATAGTCCGCCATCACCGTTCTCGTCTCGGAACTCTGAACGAGAGGTCACAACGTTACGGTGTTTTTCATTTTTTAACCTATTTCTTATTGGCATTATATGTAAGAATAGGTATGAAAAGTAGGGTGGCCTTTTACTGTAGTATTTGTCCTGCATGTAGATTTTGTTGCTATCATTATTAATAATAAGGTTGTACATTTAAGCCAAGAATTTATCAAAACGGTCTTTAATAAAAAAAAATGTAAGGCTTTACTTTAATTTTCTTTTGTAAACATAACTATATATGTCTATTATTAACTCGAAAACAGCTAATCAATTAATAGCAAGCGCTACCATGATATGGCCAAAGGTGACGAACTCGTATATGCACTTTTTATACTTGTACTCGTACTTACACTTATACTCTAGTCAATGTATTGTGTGATTTCTCACCAGTTGCTTAATGTGGCCGTGTATCATTTGGGGGGGGGGCAATTTTACAAAGTATCACGTTTTCTAGTCTTATGTCACTTATGTCCCCCGTATTTTCTTCAGTAATGGTTATGACATTTATGCAGCACGGACTGCACGGTTAGCCGTTAAGTCCCTCGGGAAGAATACCATCCGGGCCTTCTGCTTTGCCATTTTAAAGTTTGTATAGCTTTTATCATTTCTGCTTTTGATGGTGGACCAATATTCACACGCAGCTGATCTATTTCTAAAAAAAAAATAAGCCAAATAAGCCCGGGTTCTGTTCTAGAGATGTCATGCCAATAACTTCTTCAAAATGTTGATACCACCTGTTTCTGTGATGTACACTTGTAACCTTTTTTCAGCTCATTTCTGACTGGTCTACCCAAGTTGCCTCTTTGTGATGCATTTTAATGTTATTTGATCGAGTTTAATGAGGAATCAGTTAATGTTTTTTTTTTAATGGGGGGGGGGATGGGATCATGAAAATCTCATACAACCCCTGATCGCAAATCAGTTGCTAAGTCTTTTAATGATAGATTACTGTATCTGATAGGGTTTCTAAAGACTAGGGTGATCGACAAGTTTTCCAAATATCGAATTACTCTTGCATAGGGACGGCACACCTAGACTTAATCATTATAATAGATAGATAATGCATAAAGCTAAAAAAATAAATGAATAAGAACATGTAAGTCTTTAATGACTAGACACACACATGGTTAAAACCCTTTCTGCACTTTTTATGTTTGGGCAGAGGCGGCCTTACATTTAGGGTGAGTATCAAAAGGGGTTTAGAGACGAAGGTGCAGGCTCTATTTCGTATCATAACGCTTCTCTCGCATGGCACCCATTCAGCGTAGAGTCTGAGACTTTGCCATATTTCCCCCCCCCCCTTCCCCGCCCCAAGGCATCATCATGTTTGTGTTTACAACAGAAAAAAAAACGTGTTAATTTATTTTGATTCAGAGAATATTAAAGAGTACCGTGCAATCGTTGGAAAATAATTATTGGACAAGCTTTCAATGCCATCCACGACAGTAGGGGCACCGGCAGTAGTTTTCTCTTCAGTCTCCAAGGGGAGGCTTTTTGACAAAAAAATAACAATTTAGAGCGTCTTGACCGGTGTTGTGCGCGCGTACACGACTGACCGAGCATGCGGTACACGCTTTACAACAGAGCGCACAGATGTTTCGTTTGGTAGACCTACAGATCTTAGTGTTCCGCTCATATACTTGTATTTAAATTTCCTTTCCGAATTGGAGAAGAGGGAACATTGCTTGAGAAATATTCATTTGAAATATTGTAGATTTACAAGGGGAGATACAATGGCTGCATTCAATATACGCGAAACACCAATTCACTTATTAGTACAGTATTTACTTTAAAAAAGTGACCCGTAGATAAAACTCAAGCACTCTATTCACAAGGTGCAAATGTACTGAGCCAGAAATATTATATTTCTATTAGATTGTAGTTCAAACATTTTAAAATCTGAGTTTTTAAAACATTTTTTTGCTCGTGTGTGTGTGTGTTCTTTAACATTGGTTAAATGACCTTTCACCTCTGTCGATTATAAAATATATAAATAGATATTTAATTTTGTTTTCATTTCCTGCGTTGTCGGTCGAAGACCATCATTGTTTTTATAAAACATACTGTGGATTGGAATAAACAGAACTATGAATCATTTTATTTTAGTCTGTCTGTTGGTAATATCCACAGGTCTGGTTTTAACAAAAGGTAACTCATTTATTGAAAGTATATTTAAAAACCAATACTGTTTGTTTTTTTTTTTCGAATTTTTTTTCTCTTTTAACCACACTATTTGAATTGAAAGATTTGATGTGCTTGTTGTTGATAATACTATACCATACCCTAACTCTGCTACATTATTCCTGGCTTTATATGTCCCATGTACTTATTTTTTTTTATATTTGGCCTACATTTCACTCGCCGATCACTAAATTATATTGTTCACTACACTGTTCCATGAACACATTATTGGTTCTTACAGTGCTTTTTTTTTTTAAAAAAAAATAGGTGCCGGTACTCAGTGATGGATTGCCTAACTTTAAACTACAAGTTCTCACCTCGATGCAAGCTAAATCACAACTGCAAAGATACTAAATGTCTAAATTTTATTTTATAATTAACCAACTTAAATCCTCTTAAAATACAAGAAAAGTTTGGTCTAGTTGCGCCTCTGGATAGGGGTGTAGCCTACACATTTTGTATTACCTGCCATTAGAATAGGATAGTCATGCTGTAAAGCGCTCGACTGTCGCCTTGAGGGTTCGATCTTCAGTGAGGACCGAAGAATTTTCAGGCCATGGTCTCCATACTCATTACACTATCGGCTATGGTGGAAATGAAAGAAGGGCCCCACAAAAACTCCCCATGTTAGTTTCTAGTATCTAAGTGATTTCATCGCATACTTACAGGGACTTCACACACACTGTGGATTCCAGAACCAAACAAACTCCTCCGATTTGACTTGTTAAACACATTTGAAATTTACTATAACATTAAAGTATAAAATTTTAGTTCATGAACTAGTTAATAACTTTATATATATATATATATATATATATATATATATATATATACACTAGAAAGCAGCTATTGTAGACGTCAGTTTATCTTCATTTCCCCTTCCCCAATGTAAAATACTGTCAAACATTTGCAGACCCCACTCCCGATGTGTGGACGGGCCGTTAAATCAAGATTGCATAGGGCCGCACCTAGTTGATATCGTATAACTCATTTCAACTGGTCTAAATGTTCAGGTCAAACATGTGCTTACTACAAATAATGACCGGCACTTAAGCTGTGGTATAGGCGCATGTTTTAATCTTCATCCAATCTTTCAAACCCCAGGGGCCACAGATTGTGCTTCAAAGTGCCAGAGCAATGACTACTGCATGTTTTCATGCACCTTACTAAGTACAAGGAAGCGCCAGGATTTCTCCGATCCTGCAACTTGCTACAGCAGCTGTAAAGGCGACACAGCCTGCGAGGATATATGCCGCATAACACTGGAGACTGGCAAATAGACAATATTGAATTCTTAAACAAACAAGATCGAAACATGGACATTGAAAGATACGCTGTGATGTTAAGCTTTTAATTTTATCAATAAATATACTATCACTTTTTTTTCTTTTCTGTTTTATACAATTTAATTCAATTTCCTTTGATCCCTCGGACCAAGTGGTGTGTTCTTATTAAATAAATCGATCCAAGGTAAAATAAGTGAAACAATATAAAATTAACTTCTTTTCGATGGCTCTAAACTCAGCGAAGTATAGATTCAGACATTTTTATCAAATATAAAACTACTTTTTGGAGATTATTATAACCTTTATTAAACGTTTTGTTCCTTTATCTTAATAGTCCGAAAGTAAATTATTGTCAGATGAAGTTTTTTTTTTCCAGATTTATCAATCAAAATCGAGACTTGAAAAATCCAAATTTAGTTTTTTTAAGATATCAGAAGTTTACATATGACGCCATTACCTGTCTCTAGATCTAAACAATCCTTGGCGACTTGTGAGTTGTTTGGAGGGTACTTGGCTGAAATTGAAGATATGGGTGAATTCAATTTTATGAAGACTTTCATCAAACAGTTTAGCTATTTTTAAATTAGTTTTCTTCGGAGGAACTAATGAAGAGACGGAAGAAGTCTGGAGATACAGAGAAAGTAAAACACTGGTGCTACAGTTTTTAGTCAATAGTAGAAAAATGTGCAAGGCTTATAACTGTCTCCACATGTTTTCAGAATTTGATTGGCTGGCTGTTTGTAACTACACAAACCAGTATTATCTACTGGATTTTTGTGTGAAATACCGGAGAATGTAGTTTACTAATTTGAATGGTTTCTTAAACTTCACTTCATTTTTTTTAAACCTATTCGTTAGTATAAAAAAAATATTAATAATGATGACATATTAAAGAATTATTAACCGATTACCTTCTAAATCAGACATGGGAAAATTACAACCCGTTTGATCCTGTCTGCATTCAACTCCCCTCCTCTCATTGACTTCAAGGACGATTACATTTCACCTATAGTTCATATGGACTTAACACCAATTAACTTTTCAACCGGCCCTTCTATCAAATTTAAAAGCCAATTGTAGCTCGTGGTTCAAAAGGTTTCCCCATATCTCTGTTCTAAATTATTATCAAACGTGATTATTATTTTTGATTAATTACACATTGTCAGACCGTATGGTAATTTAGTGTCATTTATCAAAAACACATAATGCTAATATTAGCAATATTAAATCAAATAAACATACGTGTAGCAACACATTTTATTTAGTATGATTTTGAGATGTTTTTGGCTTGGGCACACTCTTCTAAAACTGTAGGATAATTTAATATTATTTTTTCTAAAATACATATAACTATTACAAACACATGGGAAGATTTTTGGTCGGTTATGATGGGGATGAAAGAAGAACACTAAGAAATTAGACATCTCAGGGACTTCACGGATCATTAAAACATCAGTAGAGCTTATTCATTTGATGTCTATTGTTTCTGAGATAACGTTTGTGGCTCAGGCCACAATGACTGTGTTCCTTTTAAGAATCAGTTGATGGCCAACATCTGTTTTATTGGCTGAGTCCAGCGTACTTTATCAATGCGTGAGATCTTCAACATCTGTGAACTTGAAAAAAGAAATGTAGATTTATTTTTCTTGTACAGTAAGACCCAGGTTGACGCGGGGTATTCGTTCCTTCAAAGTAGAGCGTAATATGAAACAGCGTTAAACGATTTTATCTCACCGTGTAAATAATGGGATTAGAGGAAGATGGGTATAAAAATTGGTCAGGTATTTTACCATTAAATTAATTAATTATGTTTTTTTATAACAAAAAAACAAAAAATTATTTTTTACAAATATAGAAACATAATAAACTAAAATACATATAAAAATAAATAATGGCATATTGCGTTCAATTTCGTCGCCAATCCATATAGAAAGTCTTTTTTTTCCATTTCCTATATTGTATTTTTTCTAGAACGGGTCATTCTAGTTGCAGAGCTTGTTGTAGTTGCAGTTGACATTATTTTTCATTAAGAATAGTCATTATTGTTGAAATTGCCAAATTCAATGCAGCACCAATTTGAAAGTGACGTTCACCTATATGTAATCTTTTTCTTGTTGGTTTATTTTCGTGTTTTTTTTATTATCACCCATGATGAAAACTAAAAATCATAATATATGTCACCATATCAGTCGTTATATTATATAAATTTATACAGCACTTACAAGAACGTCAATAAATGTTTGGACAAATAAAAATACGGTAGTATAACATCGCAGAAAAGAAGAAACACAGATAATCTGCTTTGGATTTCGGGAAGCCCATAGATATAAAGAACTAGATCGACGTTATATCCCCTAACGATTTCATTTCTGTTAGAAGGCGCGACGTAAGCTTTGGTGCTACTCTTCTATGAGAAAAAATAAAAATTTCTAGTATTTTAATGGCTGTTGTTGCGGAAGTGTGGAATTCAAAGAATGCCAAATGTAGATTAATTGCTTCAATTAGACAAGGAAATGTCTAATTCCTTCAGAGATAGTACTACGAAGTGATTTTCATATTAACAACATTAATACAACACTAAAGAAAACAGCAGAACCTTTCTTGTTTCTCAGCTCAAAATAAGGTAAATTACTGTTTCTAGGTATGTGGATATCCGACATTTTACGACATTGATTTTCTTTCCGACACTAGTGAACGTGTTTTGGGATAAAAAAACATACGGTAGTTGTCTTTGACTTTGTAAACACATTTTGTACTTATTTAGAAAGATAATAGTGTAATGTGGTATTAAAGATAAAGAACAATAATGAATTAGAATCAGCAGTATTTTTTAGTTAAAGAACAATAATGAATTAGAATCAGTAGGTACTTCAGTGAAAAAAGTGAAATTAAAAATTCACCAAAATGAATGATACCATATTAAAGAGTAGGTATGTGACATGAAAATTTCATATTGGATTAATCATGTGTTTTTATACATCAATGAAAAGAGCATTACGAGAGCTTTCCATTGATATAATCAACTTGGCAATCAGTTACTTTTGAAAAAAGTTGTGAAGCTTTTAGAGGGCGATTTTTGGTACAATAGACAAAGAAGAAATACTGAGTCACAAATTGACAGCTTGTCACTTTAAACTATCATAACTTTGACAATTCTAAAAGGAATACTATAAATTTAGTACCAAATTAAATTGTATCTAAAAAGCTATATAAAAATACTATTTATGACAAAATATTCAGTATTATTGCAGTTATAAAACTATTAAAAAAATTTCACTGCCTAAAATTTAAGATAAACATGTCAAGAGCTTATAAAAACATTGCTACAGCCAATCATATCTAGGGTCACTAGAAAACCCCTTCTTACCAGGTCAGCACGGTAACCAATCAATTAATTTATTTTGCATCATGTGACTAGTCTTAAAATTACTTTTTGTTATAAACTAAAGTGAGAGTTAACTCCCCTTTCCCCCCTTCCCGATCAAATAGTTTTTATCGCATTACACCTTTTTGACAATAAAAATTTTCCCCTTGAAAATGAATATTTTTCAATGAAACTTGGCAGGCATGCATATAAATGGTCCCTCTAAAGGCCAATTGAGTTTTAAAAAATTCAATGGAAAACATCATTAGTCACATATACTTTTGGAAACGTATTTTTTAAAAGCGTAACATTTTCTGAAAACAGCTGTAAAAAAATATATAAAAAGCTTCTGATTCTAAGTGATTATTGTACTTTATCATATATGTCACATGACACTATTATCTATCCAAATAAGCACACAATGTGTTTACAAAGACAACTACCCTATGTTTTTTTTCCAAAAACACTGTCACTAGTGTCGGAAAGAAAATCAATGTCATAAAATGGCGGATTTCCACATACCTATAAAGAGCTTATTAAACCATTTTCAAAACAGCAAAGATTATCTCTCTAGCTCAATTAGAAGCGAAGTTATGACATTTTTTTGTGTCTGTGAAAACAGGGCAAAAAAAGGTCAGAATTAGTGACCCAAATTTGTAATTTTGTCACTAAAAAGCTTATAACTGATGAAATTTGAATATGTTATAAATGTGTGTATCTACTTTCAAACTATAAAGAAATTTACCACTATTTTCAAAAAGGTTGCACAGAATATGCATATAATGCTGGTGGGGGTCCTAATTTTCGTCTTTCCTGAATGCTACTTTTTGCACTCAAAGACCATTAAACATATTTATTTTTCGAAGTGGCTACGCTTACGTCAAGCGCCTTCTATTATTATATCTATTGACGTAAGCCAGAAAAAAAAATACGAATTACGTCTTGATGTTACCGCTGCCACTGCGTAAACAAAAAGGGTTAGGGTTAGGGATAGGGTTAGGGATAAGGTTAGGGTAGGGGTTTGGAGAAATATCTATTGACGTAAGCCGGAAAAAAAAAATACGAATTACGTCTTGACGTAAGCGTAGCCTGTCCCTTTATTTTTTGAGAAACTAATGAGAAATGTTTAATTATTTGTTTGTTATTGGAGATTTTATAGTTTCTAACACAGAAAATAAAAAAAAATGATTTTTGTGTGCAAAAAATGACAATAAATAAGAAGTGTAATAGAAAATTTTGTTTTTGCTTTTACTGTTTTTGCACTAAATGCATGGAACTTGTTGTTGTTTCAACTTTTGATTATCAATTTCAATTTAATTCAGTTTTTTTTATTAAATTATTTAATTACATAATATGTTAATATCTTTAACATTTTCATAAAAAAAAGAAACGCACTGAATGGACGTGCTAGGGCAGATTTATTATCTTTCACTTTATCACACAATATAAGTGTGGTATCAGAATTTATATGTTGAGGGCAGGCTCACCAAATATGTGACGTCGTCGACTTTTAAATGTGCTAAATATGTTACGGTGATTTTAAAAAGGGCACCAAATATGTTAGTTCATGTTCTACAAGACTATTATATGAAGAACAAAACTCTATGCAGTACACAATATAACAAATACTTTAATACAACTATAATACAACTTCGCTTATTTAAAGATCTTCTGACTACTTCTACTATAACAAACTACTTATATCTACCTATGTCTACTCTAAGCCTGTCAGCGCTATACTCTACTACATCTTTCTCTCATCTACTATCTATTAACTTATTTCTAACTTAACTTAATAAAGGTCGGGGGTGGAGGTGATCACGCTTGCTATGCATGTGCCATTAAGGCAACTAAGTAAGTTGGGAGCTTGACTTGACCATGACCTTGTGTTACGTAACATACTCACTAAGATGGGAGGGGAAAGTTTCACATGCCGGGGGCGGTGAAGGTGGGGGTAAATTCTAAATGGTACAATGGGTAAAGACAAAAAGCTCATATTATTAGCAGAGCTGTGTGTACAATCACACTGTTTGTAGTTATAAGTTATAGTCACACATTAGTCTTAGTAATAACAGTAGACTAAGCTAACCTTTTTGTTTATTCTTAAACAAATTACTGATTTTAATGTTACAAATATATTCATATAACTAAAATATAAATAACTATTGAAAGTTAGATTAATTAAAAATTAATTCTAAAATGCTAGCATTAAGCTCAAAATAGTCATCACATCAACATATGCCATAGGCATGGTTCATGCTAATACTTAATAAAAATACTAGCACTCATAATTAGTTATAAATTTGCTATTTTAACAATCAATAAGCCTAAAACATATCAAAACTATGTAAAAATTCTTTTAATACTGTTTTAGAAATATCTCTAAATAAAAGATTAAATTTATTGAGGACCATATTAAGAACTAAAAAAACGATTTTTTCATTAAAATTTGTAAACAATGGAAGACTTCCTGTCAGGAAAAAGAAACATTTTGATAATCCAGAGATGGTGACATTTCTGCTACAAAAAATTAACATTCTGTTACAAGTCTAAATAGCTTGAAATTTGACACACTAACAGGAAAATGAAAAATTAATTTTAGCCAAGACATCTTAATAATAGACAACACTCTAAAGTACTTTTTATCGATTTTTTACTTTATTTTCTTAAATTTCTTTGTAATACATATTAATTTTGCTAAATTAGAGAGCCCCCATTTTGCTTTTCAAAAAAACTGAAAATGAAAATGTACGTAATTTCTAGCAGACCACATTATAGCAACTGAAGTACCTAAGAATCAGCAGTATTTTTTAGTTATATTTTTCAACTTGAAGTTTTTAACTCTTCACTTATGTAATAGTGTACACACTGTCACTGTACTTTAAATAAATAATTACAATTTACTTGTTGATACTTCATATTTCTGACACACTTTGAGCTATTTTTATGAACAATGAAAATGTAACTTTCAATTTCAGACCAGTATTGATCTTCATTACTCATAACCATTTCTTGTACTTTACCTACACTAATACAATTAAGTAAATAATGTAGACCAGTGTTTTCAAAACTTTTAACATCTGTGTATCCACCTTTTGAATTTGTAATACTGCGTACCCTAGGTCAAAGCCCCCCCCCCCCCATTTCATTGTTTTCTCTTTAGCTGTGCATTACCCACTAAACTCTTTGAGAATACCCCCAGGGGTACGCATACCACACTTAGGGAAACACTGATGTAGACTAATTGATTAATTGTGCTTTTCTTTAATCCCTACTGTAGCTGAGAGTGCAAATGTTATGTGGAAGTATTTCAGTGCTGTCAAAAATTTAAAATATTTTTTTTGTTAACATGTTTTTTCATTGCTTTTTTTCCTAAATTTTTTTTTTTAAATTCAATATAATTTTGGGTAAATTTTTTAAAATTACTTAATAGATTGCTTTTCTAAACTTAGTGCAATTCATTGAAGCACATGGTGTTAGAATGCAGGTAATATAATTTTAATAAATAGTTAGTTTATCCTTTAAATTTATATAATTATTTATTTTACATTCAAAACTAATTTTTATTTGATATGTTGGTGATTTTTTTTTTATCTTCATCCATTCATGATTCAGTTTTGCTTAAACTTTTGGGAGGTTTAATTTGCTTGCTTCATAATTATTTTGTTTTTTTATAGGCCAGATTTCAAAACTTTAGAAGGAGAAGTATAGATAACCTGGGCGACTTTATTTTTGCTGTGAAAGATACTCTTCTAGCAACTCAGGAGGTCCTCTTTTTAAAAGTAGGCCTGGTTAAATAGATTCAGAAAAATTAGCAGACATTGTGAAGAGAAATATACATAATCTTAAAAGACCTCATCATAAAAATTTTTTATAATGGTTATTAAGGTGTATTTTAACAGTTTTACACTGAGTAAATTCAACTAGTTTTTTTCTGAGCTAAATGAAATTTTTTCGTGAAAAAAAAGTAAAAAACCTGTAAAACATTGATTCTCCAAGTATTGATTGCAATTCTAACAAATCAGGGCCGATATTTGCTCAATAATTTTATTTGTGAGGGAATGGAAAAGGATGGCATTGAAAATATCACACAAAATGGAACAACTACAGGAGCCAGGCACACGTGACAGTTCATCAAAACCACGTGACAGTTCATCCAAACCACGTTACAGTTTATCCAAACCACGTTAGTGTTCATCCAAACCACGTTACAGTTCATCCAAACCACGTTACAGTTTATCCTAACCACGTTAGAGTTCATCCAAACCACGTTTCAGTTCATCCAAACCACGTTAGAGTTCATCCAAACCATGTTACAGTTCATCCAAACCACGTTACAGTTAATTCAAACCACGTTACAGTTCCTCCAAACCACCTTACAGTTCATCCAATCTTCGTTAGAATTCATCCAAACCACGTTAGAGTTCATCCAAACCACGTTACAGTTCATCCAAACCACGTTACAGTTCATCCAAACCACAATACAGTTCTTCCAAAACACATTACAGTTCATCCAAAACATGTCACAGTTCATCCAAAACACGTTACAGTTCATCCAAACCACGTTACAGTTCATCCAAACCACATTTCTGTTCATTTAAACCTCATTTCAGTTCATCCAAAACACATTACAGTTCATCCAAAACATGTTACAGTTCATCCAAAACACGTTACAGTTCATCCAAAACACGTTACAGTTCATCCAAACCACGTTACAGTTCATCCAAACCATGTTACAGTTCATCCAAACCACGTTAGAGTTTATCCAAACCACGTTACAGTTCATCCAAACCACGTTACAGTTCATTCAAACCACGTTACAGTTCATCCAAACTACGTTACAATTCATCCAAACTACAATAGAGTTCATCCAAACCACGTTACAGTTCATCTAAACTACGTTAAAATTCATCCAAACCACGTTACAGTTCATCCAAACCACATTACAGTTCATCCAAACCACCTTACAGTTCATCCAAACCACATTTCTGTTCATTTAAACCTTATTTCAGTTCATCCAAAACACATTACAGTTCATCCAAAACATGTTACAGTTCATCCAAAACACGTTACAGTTCATCCAAACCATGTTACAGTTCATCCAAACCACGTTACAGTTCATCCAAACCATGTTACAGTTCATCCAAACCACGTTAGAGTTTATCCAAACCACGTTACAGTTCATCCAAACCACGTTACAGTTCATTCAAACCACGTTACAGTTCATCCAAACCACGTTACAGTTCATCCAAACTACGTTACAATTCATCCAAACTACAATAGAGTTCATCCAAACCACGTTACAGTTCATCTAAACTACGTTAAAATTCATCCAAACCACGTTACAGTTCATCCAAACCACACTACAGTTCATCCAAACCACCTTACAGTTCATCCAAACCACATTTCTGTTCATTTAAACCTTATTTCAGTTCATCCAAAACACATTACAGTTCATCAAAAACATGTTACAGTTCATCCAAAACACGTTACAGTTCATCCAAACCACGTTACAGTTCATCCAAACCACGTTACAGTTCATCCAAACCACGTTACAGTTTATAACATATTCCCATAAGCTCCCAAAAATTCCCATAGGCTCCCATATATTCCCATAAGCTGCCACATATTCCCATAAGCTCCCACATATTCTCATAAGCTCCCACATATTCGCATAAGCTCCCACATATTCCCATAAGCTCGTACATATTCCCATAAGCTCCTACATATTCCAATAACACGTTACAGTTCATCCAAAACATGTTACAGTTCATCCAAAACACATTACAGTTCATCCAAACCACGTTACAGTTCATCCAAACCACGTTACAGTTCATCCAAACCACGTTACAGTTCATCCAAACCACATTACAGTTCATCCAAACCACGTTAGAGTTCATCCAAACCACGTTTCAGTTCATCCAAAACATGTTACAGTTCATCCAAGAGAAGTTATAGTTTACAAAATTTAACCAATGTATAATTTTTAAAAAATATTACTATTGTTATCAAATCAACAGAACAATGATACAGACATGAATATTGTGCACAACATCTTTGGAAAACAAGTGAAGTACTCAGATCCACTAATGCCAGCTGCTAAAACTCAACAATATAAATAGGTATTTTTTTTTGAAATTCTTTTACATATTTCCAAAATACATTACAGTTCATCCAAAACATGTTACAGTTCATCCAAACCATGTTACAGTTCATCCAAACCACGTTACAGTTCATTCAAACCACGTTACAGTTCATCCAAACCACGTTACAGTTCATCCAAACTACGTTAGAATTCATCCAAACCACGTTACAGTTCATCCAAACCACGTTACAGTTCATCCAAACCACGTTAGAGTTCATCCAAACCACGTTAGAGTTCATCCAAACCACCTTACAGTTCATCCAAACCACATTACAGTTCATTCAAACCACATTACAGTTCATCCAAAACACATTACAGTTCAACCAAAACATGTTACAGTGTATCCAAAACATGTTACAGTGTATCCAAATTTGTTACATATTCCCATAAGCTCCTACATATTCCCATAAGCTCCTACATATTCCCAAAAGCTCCTTTATATTCCCATAAGCTCCTATTATTTCCATAAGCTTCCTCATATTTACATAAGCTCCCAATAATTCCCATAAGCTCCCAATATAAGCTCCCACATATTCCCATAAGCTCCTTATATTCCCATAAGCTCCTACATATTCCCATAAGCTCCTACATATTCCCATAATTACCTAATATTCCCATAAGCTCCCACTTACTCCCATAAGCTCCTACATATTCCCAAAAGCTCCTTTATATTCCTATAAGCTCCCACATATTCCCATAAGCTCCCACATATTCCCATAAGCTCCTAATAATTCCCATAAGCTCCCAATAATTCCTATAAGCTCCCACATATACCCATAAGCTCCTAATATTCCCATAAGCTCCTACATATTCCCATAAGCTCCCACATATTCCCATAAGCTCCTACATATTCCCATAAGCTCCCACTTACTCCCATAAGCTGCCACATATTCCCATAAGCTCCCACATATTCTTATTAGCTCCCACATATTCCCATAAGCTCTTACATATTCCCATAAGCTCTTACATATTCCAATAACATGTTACAGTTCATCCAAACCACGTTACAGTTCATCCAAACCACGTAACAGTTCATCCAAACCACGTGACAGTTCATCAAAACCACGTTACAGTTCATTCAAACCATGTTACAGTTCATCCAAACCACGTTACAGTTCATCCAAACCACGTTAGAGTTCATCCAAAACATGTTACAGTTCATCCAAAACACATTACAGTTCATCCAAACCACGTTACAGTTCATCCAAACCATGTTACAGTTCATCCAAGGCATGTTAGAGTTCATCCAAACCATGTTACAGTACATCCAAACCATGTTACAGTTCATCCAAACCACGTTGGAGTTCATCCAAGCCACGTTAGAGTTCATCCAAAACACGTTAGAGTTCATCCAAACCACGTTACAGTTCTTTCAAACCACATTACAGTTCATCCAAACCACGTTACAGTTCATTCAAACCACATTACAGTTCATCCAAACTTCGTTAGAGTTCATTCAAACCAGGTTACAGTTCATCCAAACCACGTTACAGTTCATCCAAACTTCGTTACAGTTCATCCAAACTACTTTAGAGTTCATCCAAACCACGTTACAGTTCATCCAAACCACGTTACAGTTAATTCAAACCACGTTACAGTTCATCCAAACCACGTTACAGTTCATCTAAACTACGTTAGAATTCATCCAAACCATGTTTCAGTTCATCCAAACCACGTTTCTGTTCATTCAAACCTCATTTCAGTTCATCCAAAACACATTACAGTTCATCCAAAACATGTTACAGTTCATCCAAACCACGTTACAGTTCATCCAAACCATGTTGCAGTTCATCCAAACCATGTTACAGTTTATCCAAACCACGTTAGAGTTCATCCAAACCACGTTACAGTTCATCCAAACCACGTTACAGTTCACCCAAACCACGTTACAGTTCATTCAAACCACGTTACAGTTCATCCAAACCACGTTACAGTTCATCCAAACTACATTAGAGTTCATCCAAACCATGTTACAGTTCATCAAAACCACGTGACAGTTCATCAAAACCACGTTACAGTTCATCCAAACCACGTTAGAGTTTATCCAAACCACGTTTCAGTTCATCCAAACCACGTTAGAGTTCATCCAAACCACATTACAGTTTATCCAAACCACGTTACAGTTCATCCAAACCACGTTACAGTTCATCTAAACTACGTTAAAATTCATCCAAACCACGTTAGAGTTCATCGAAACCACCTTACAGTTCATCCAAACCACGTTAGAGTTCATCCAAACCACCTTACAGTTCATCCAAACCACATTTCTGTTCATTTAAACCTCATTTCAGTTCATCCAAAACACATTACAGTTCATCCAAAACATGTTACAGTTCATCCAAAACACGTTAGAGTTCATCTAAACCATGTTACAGTTCATCCAAACCATGTTACAGTTCATCCAAACCACGTTACAGTTCATTCAAACCACGTTACAGTGCATCCAAACCACGTTACAGTTCATCCAAACTACATTAGAGTTCATCCAAACCACGTGACAGTTCATCAAAACCACGTGACAGTTCAACATAACCACGTTACAGTTCATCCAAACCACGTTAGAGTTTATCCAAACCACGTTTCAGTTCATCCAAACCATGTTAGAGTTCATCCAAACCACGTTACAGTTTATCCAAACCACGTTACAGTTCATCCAAACCACGTTACAGTTCATCTAAACTACGTTAAAATTCATCCAAACCACGTTAGAGTTCATCCAAACCACCTTACAGCTCATCCAAACCACGTTAGAGTTCATCCAAACCACCTTACAGTTCATCCAAACCACATTTCTGTTCATTTAAACCACGTTACAGTTCATCCAAAACACATTACAGTTCATCCAAAACATGTTACAGTTCATCCAAAACACGTTACAGTTCATCCAAACCACGTTACAGTTCATCCAAACCACGTTAGAGTTTATCCAAACCACGTTACAGTTCATCCAAACCACGTTACAGTTCATTCAAACCACGTTACAGTTCATCCAAACCACGTTACAGTTCATCCAAACTACGTTACAATTCATCCAAACTACAATAGAATTAATCCAAACCACGTTACAGTTCATCTTAACTACGTTAAAATTCATCCAAACCACGTTACAGTTCATCCAAACCACATTACAGTTCATCCAAACCACGTTAGAGTTCATCCAAACCACCTTACAGTTCATCCAAACCACATTTCTGTTCATTTAAACCTTATTTCAGTTCATCCAAAACACATTACAGTTCATCAAAAACATGTTACAGTTCATCCAAAACACGTTACAGTTCATCCAAACCACGTTACAGTTCATCCAAACCACGTTACAGTTCATTCAAACCACGTTACAGTTCATCCAAACCATGTTACAGTTCATCCAAACTACGTTAGAGTTTATCCAAACCACGTGACAGTTCATCAAAACCACGTGACAGTTCATCAAAACCACGTTACAGTTCATCAAAACCACGTTACAGTTTATCCAAACCACGTTACAGTTCATCCAAACCACGATACAGTTTATAACATATTCTCATAAGCTCCCAAAAATTCCCATAGGCTCCCATATATTCCCATAAGCTGCCACATATTCCCATAAGCTCCCACATATTCTCATAAGCTCCCACATATTCGCATAAGCTCCCACATATTCCCATAAGCTCGTACATATTCCCATAAGCTCCTACATATTCCAATAACACATTACAGTTCATCCAAAACACGTTACAGTTCATCCAAACCACGTTACAGTTCATCCAAACCACGTTACAGTTCATCCAAACCACATTACAGTTCATACAAATCACGTTAGAGTTCATCCAAACCACGTTAGAGTTCATCCAAAACACGTTAGAGTTCATCCTAAACACGTTACAGTTCATCCAAAACACGTTAGAGTTCATCCAAAACATGTTACAGTTCATCCAAGAGAAGTTATAGTTTACAAAATTTAATCAATGTATAATTTTTAAAAAATATTACTTTTGTTATCAAATCAACAGAACAATGATACAGACATGAATATTGTCCACAACATCTTTGGAAAACAAGTGAAGTACTCAGATCCACTAATGCCAGCTGCTAAAAGTCAACAATATAAATAGGTATTTTTTAAACGATGTCAGTGTTTGAAATTCTTTTACATATTTCCAAAATACATTACAGTTCATCCAAAACATGTTACAGTTCATCCAAACCACGTTACAGTTCATCCAAACCACGTTACAGTTCATTCAAACCACGTTACAGTTCATCCAAACCACGTTACAGTTCATCCAAACTACGTTAGAATTCATCCAAACCACGTTACAGTTCATCCAAACCACGTTACAGTTTATAACATATTCCCATAAGCTCCCAAAAATTCCCATAAGCTCCCATATATTCCCATAAGCTGCCACATATTCCCATAAGCTCCCACATATTCTCATAAGCTCCCACATATTCTCATAAGCTTCCACATATTCCCATAAGCTCCCACATATTCCCATAAGTTCCTTCATATTCCCATAAGCTCCTACATATTCCAATAACACGTTACAGTTCATCCAAAACACGTTACAGTTCATCCAAACCACGTTACAGTTCATCCAAACCACGTTACAGTTCATCCAAACCACGTTACAGTTCATCCAAACCACGTTAGAGTTCATCCAAACCCTGTTTCTGTTCATCCAAACCACGTTACCGTTCATCCAAACCACGTTTCAGTTCATCCAAACAACGTTAGAGCTCATCCAAACCACGTTAGAGTTCATCCAAAACACGTTAGAGTTCATCCAAAAGAAGTTATAGTTTACAAAATATAATCAATGTATAATTTTTAAAAAATATTACTATTGTTATCAAATCAACAGAACAATGATACAGACATGAATATTTTCCACAACATCTTTGGAAAACGAGTGAACTCCTCAGATCCACTAATGCCAGCTGCTAAAACTCAACAATATAAATAGGTATTTTTTAAATGATGTCAGTGTTTGAAATTCTTTGACATATTTCCAAAATACATTACAGTTCATCCAAAACATGTTACAGTTCATCCAAAACACGTTACAATTCATCCAAACCACATTACAGTTCATCCAAAACACGTTACAGTTCATTCAAACCACGTTACAGTTCATCCAAACCACATTACAGTTCATCCAAACCACGTTACAGTTCATCTTAAACACGTTACAATTCATCCAAACCACATTACAGTTCATCCAAAACACGTTACAATTCATCCAAAACACGTTACAGTTCATTCAAACCACGTTACAGTTCATCCAAACCACATTACAGTTCATCCAAACCACGTTAGAGTTCATCCAAACCACGTTAGAGTTCATCCAAACCACGTTTTAGTTTATCCAAACCACGTTACAGTTCATCCAAACCACGTTACAGTTTATCCAAACCACGTTACAGTTCATCCAAACCACGATCCAGTTCATCTAAAAAACGTTACAGTTTATCCAAAACACGTTACAGTTCAACCAAAACACGTTACAGTTCATCCAAAACACATTACAGTGCATCCAAAACATGTTACAGTGTATCCAAAACATGTTACATATTCCCATAAGCTCCTACATATTCCCATAATTACCTAATATTCCCATAAGCTCCCAATAATTCCCATAAGCTCCCACATATTCCCATAAGCTCCCACATATTCCCATAAGCTCCTACATATTCCCATAATTACCTAATCTTCCCATAAGTTCTCACTTACTCCCATAAGCTTCTACATATTCCCATAAGCTCCCAATAATTCCCATAAGCTCCCACATATTCCCATAAGCTCCTACATATTCCCATAAGCTCCTACATATTCCCATAATTACCTAATCTTCCCATAAGCTCCCACTTTCTCCCATAAGCTTCTACATATTCCCATAAGCTCCCAATAATTCCCATAAGCTCCTACATATTCCCATAAGCTCCTACATATTCCAATAACACGTTACAGTTCATCCAAAACACGTTACAGTTCATCCATAACACGTTATAGTTCATCCAAACCACATTACAGTTCATCCAAAACACATTACAGTACTTCCAAAACAAGTTACAGTTCATCCAAACCACGTTACAGTTCATTCAAACCACGTTACAGTTCATTCAAACCATGTTTCAGTTCATCCAAACCACTTACAGTTCATCCAAACCACATTACAGTTCATCCAAAACATATTTCTGTTCATCCAAACCATGTTTCAGTTCATCCAAACCACGTTTCAGTTCATCCAAACCACGTTTCAGTTCATCCAAAACACGTTTTAGTTCATCCAAAACACGTTACATTTCATCCAAAACATGTTACAGTTCATCCAAAAGAAGTTATAGTTTACAAAATTTAATCAATGTATAATTTTTGAAAAATATTACTATTGTTATCAAATCAACAGAACAATGATACAGACATGAATATTGTGCACAACATCTTTGGAAAACGAGTGAAGTCCTCAGATCCACTAATGCCAGCTGCTAAAACTCAACTATATAAATAGGTATTTTTTAAATGATGTCAGTGTTTGAAATTCTTTTACATATTTCCAAAACACATTACAGTTCATCCAAACCACGTTACATTTCATCCAAAACACCTTACATTTCATCCAAAACACCTTACATTTCATCCAAAACACGTTTCAGTTCATCAAAAACACGTTTCAGTTCATCCAAAACACGTGACAGTATATCCTAAACACGTTAAAGTATATCCAAAACATCTTACACTTTATCCAAAACATGTTACAGTTCATCCAAACCACGTTTCAGTTCATCCAAACCACGTAACAGTTTATCCCAAACACGTTACAGTTCATCCAAATCACGTTAGAGTTCATCCAAAACACGTTACAACAGTATATCCTAAACACGTTAAAGTATATCCAAAACACGTTACAGTTCATCCAAACCACATTTCAGTTCATCCAAATCACGTAACAGTTTATCCAAAACACGTTACAGTTTATCGTAAGCATATTACAGTTCATCCAAAGCATTTTACAGCTCATCCAAAGCATGTTACAGTTCATCCTAAGCACATTACAACTCATCCTTAGCATGTTACAGCTCATCCTAAGCACATTACTGTTCATCCAAAGCATGTTACAGTTCATGCAAAGCATGTTACAGTGTATCCAAAACACGTTACATTTCATCCAAAGCACGTTACAGTGTATCCAAAACACGTTATAGTTCATCCAAAGCATGTTACAGTTCGTCCAAAGCTCGTTACAGTTCATCCAAAGCATGTTACAGTTTATCCAAAGCATGTTACAGTTTTTCCAAAGCACGGTACAGTTTATAAAACTTAATCCATGAATAATTTTTAAAAGATATTACTATTGTAATCAAATAAACAGTACAAAGATACAGTCATGAATATTGTCCACAACATCTTTGGAAAACGAGTGAACTCCTCAGTTCCTTTAATGCCAGCTGCTAAAACTCAACTTTATAAGTAGGTATTTTTAAATGATTTCAGTGTTTTCACTCAAAAAAAATCTCTACTTAAGTTTGCAGTGTTTGAAATCCTTTAAATATTTCCAAAACATGTTTCAGTTTATCTAAAATACATTACAGTTTATCCAAAACGCGTTACAGTATATCCAAAGCATGTTACAGTTCATCCAAAGCACATTAGAGTTCATCCTAAGCACGTTACAGTTCATCCAAAACATGTTACAGTTCATCCAAAGCAAACGTGCTAATCATTCATAATAAAATGACTACATTAGTTATCTATAAGTGGTATATGTTATAAGTCCAATACTTTATACAAATATATAGATCTTTGTTTGTTTGTGCTTTGTATGTAGCATAAAAACATCAATACATTTTTCTCTCAGAGTGGTGACCGGCAACACTCATGCCTCGTATCTGCCTTTTGGGTATCTTTTTATTCATGGTATTAGTGCAGAAAATTAAATACATATAATTTTAGAAGCTATTAAACACTTTTATGAATATAATATCTCTGTAGTATCTTAAACCACGATGCTCATTCTGTTGATGTTAAAATATCTTCACTTTTAGGCTGCAGTCTAGACCAACAGTAAATTCATTCATCTTGTAGACTTCTAAATCAGCATACTTTTTTTTTATCTGTCATTTAATAAAAAACATTAGATCAGCATTACATTAATTAGGTAAAATAAGAACCCATTTAGGTACAGCCTAGTGGCAAAAAATAGTAAATTTAGAAAAGCTTCAAGTGTTCATTGGTCTAAGGGCAGCCAGCAAACGCTCTCATAAACATGTACACTATAAAATAACAAAATGAAAGTTAGATTAGCTACACAAACACTTAGTTTGTCTGTGGCTATAGCCTTGAAGTTTGCATCAGAGTCAAGATGTAAAACATTTTAATCTATCTCAAAGGCACAGTAAATTTCATTTTAATATATAATAATGTTTTAGATATTTTGGTCTTTTTTTCCATCCATGGGACAAAAGTGTGGTTGGAACAATCATCCATCTGCAATTCAGAGCATTTTATGTAGAGGCTAATGCTGGAATTCAGAGCATTTTATGTAGAGGCTAATGCTGGAATTCAGGTGAACATTTTGCAACATCACAAATGGTGTACCTCAAAATAATTTTAATATCCTACAAATAGATAATGATGCAGTTACTGCCTACTAGCAACTTTTTACTGACTTAACTGAACTTTTTTAGAAACGAGCAATGGTATTGACTCTCATGTACACATTCTTCTAAAACTTATTTGTAGTGAAGTTTTAAATTGAGATGCTACCATACAGTAACACTAACCAACATAGCAATGAAAAAAAATACTATTAGACAAAAGTTTAGTTGAACTGTAATATTCAGAAACCAAAAATTTGCATGACTTTGGAATCCATTTAACTTCACAAAATAAAATTAGTTTTTAAAAGGTAAAGCTAGATATAATTTAAATGTACTGGTATTTAATTTAAAGAAATTTCATTTTAGGGTGATGCACTATCTTGCCATCAATAATTAATTAAGGCTGCACTTTTCAATAATACGATATCTGATAGAATGTTTTTTACTATTGCATGAATGAATGTATTAAGAAAGAAAATTATATAGTTCATGTAACTATCATTAAAAATGATTAATATTATGTATATTAATAACTATTGTCATTATTAATACTATTTTAAAAGATATGTACCCATTTTTTATATTATTTCAGAAAAAGTGACTATTGAAAGCAAATTTGTTTAGTGTAAATTTCCAGTCACATGTTGCAAGAAATACATTGTTTTGTCAATTGGCTATTTTTTAAATTAAGCTGCTTTGTATGATCATGTCTATTGAAATGTTGAAATATAATAAAGTGGCTAGTTTATTTCATTAAATCATATGCATAAAGTAGAATGATATGTCACAAATTTTTTTAATTATTAGAATATTGTATATATTTATAACACATGATTTAAATTTAAAATATTTACTATTTAAAAAGAAAAAACCATTTAGAAAGATTACATCTTTTTATTTTATATGAAACAGATGATATGAATAACTATGCTTCTATCATTTCACAAGACTAAGATTAATATGAGCAGTACTTACTTTTTTTCATTATAATTGTTTTCCCTTTTTATAAGGTAAATGTTGTTAATTGAATAATTCATGCAATTAGATTTTTATACATTATACAAGAAAAAAATTACAACTTACACATATCTACTCTTTGATACTACTGTAAAAAATATTTTATCACCATTAAAATATCTAAATTGTATTTTGACTTATCTTTTTTTTTTTTGTTTTGTTTATTAAAATGTTGTATTGTTATCATTACATTGAATTAGTTACAATAGTTTAAATTGTTACAAAAAAAGTCTAATACCAATGTAACATTACAATAAAAACTGACGGTGCCTAAAATACCTATGTCAGATTTTTACAAAGCTAAAATAAATGTTTGGCATGATGTTATAGACCAACTATAGACTATGCTTAAGTCAAGATAGTTATACTTTTATTTGCTCTTTACTAGTTATCAAAGGCCCGGTACCCGGACCGGCGAGTAGGCACACAGTTGGAGTTGAAAATGGTGATATATATTTTAGCGCGTTAACAATCAGTCTATATCAGAGGTGTGCGGATCTTGAAATTTAGCGTCCGTCCGCGGATTTCTATCAATGATCCGCGTCCGCAGAATCTTACAACATTGGTCCGCAGTCAGTCCGCATTGCTAAAATTTAGCTGTTTAAATGACTTGAAATTTTTTATGGTAACGCTAAAGAAGATCCGCGTCAGTCCGCGAGTCCGCAACTTAACCATACGAAGCATCCGCTGTCAGTCCACTGATTCGGAAAAGTCTGCGGATCTGCGTCCGCAAGCGGACGCGTCCGCTGTCCGCTCATCTCCGGTCTATATACTTGCAGTGGCCCCAAGGACATGAACAGATTATTGTAGCCAAAATACATTTGAGAATTTGGACACCTAATAATACATCAAAAAAAAATTCATTTGTTAAATAGTTCCTCCCAAAAAAAATAATCCTCACTATGGGTAGACATAAACAACAACTCTTAAAATCATATTCCTTCATAATATTTTAATGGACTCCTTTCCAAACAGTTATTCATTTAATGTTTTATGATGTTCAACATGGCGTATTTAAAAAAAAAAAAAAAAAAAAAAAGAGAGACGTGAGTGAGTGCTTGTGCTAAGCAAAACGCTACATGTTTAACAGGTGGTTTATTTACTGTTTTACATTGTAGCATAGTACAATTAACTAAGAAAAATTGCCGACCCGGCAGTGCAGAACCTATGGATTTACGGGCCCGGTGGCTTGGCCTCTTTGGGGGCCGCCCCTGCAGTTTGGCATGAGATAATTTTTTGACGCTTCTCAAGCTTGGTCCCGAGAAGAAAGAATCGTTGTGTAACTTTAGCTGACCTTCAATTAAAAACATAGTATTCCATCAATGCAGTTGAGGCCGCAGACGCAGAAAACATTAGGCCTCTTAAAAAAGAAAGACATATCAAAGCTTTCAACATTATAGTTCTGTGAAGCCAATGCCGAACCAAGGGATTTTAGGCATCTTCGGGAGCCACTACATTTTGACATGAGATAATGTACTTAATATTTAGTTTAAAAAATATTTTGGGGGCCCTCCTCAAACTGGGCCCCCTCCATACACCCTCTGTGTGAAGCCCCCATCATAAATGATTAGTTTGCATTGTAAACGTTATGTACGGCGCTACTCAGACTCAACCCTTATTCATTTCATTCATGTGACGTAATAGTCAAAAAATGAAAAAAAAAAGTGACGTATATAAGGTTAGTAATAAAGGGAAATAATTGTACATTAGAAATAGACATATTTTAGAAATAATAACAATTTAAACAATATAAATATTACATTATATTTAGGTATCCATAATTTTGGTTTAAAATTGAGGTTGTGGAACATAACACAGAATATTAATTGAACGATTTCTGTAAATATTTCTTTTACGATCGCTTCTCATTTAATAACTAACTGAACACCATATATTTATTACGTTACTGTGAGATATAGATAGGCCTTTGAAACCATTTTTCGTTTACATTTAAACGGAGAGTATGACAGAATATTTCTGATTCGGAGAGTATCACAAAAAATTTTGGCATGATATTTTGTGAACTCTCCTTCCTGGTCTGAGAGACATACCATGATCCACGGGGGATGGATCATAGGGGTTCTCTAGTCAGGAAAAAAACCCCATTACTTGCGAGGGTGGTGGTACTGTGGTCAGTGAGGACTATCCGAGACCGCAGTATTCACAGCTGGCGGTGGTGACGGATGTGGTCGGCACACAACACCCTTCCACTCTGTCCTACTCAAGCACACCTGCGCAGCCTGCCATTTCGGGCTGAGGGTACAGGCACACTACACCCTCCCTTCTGTCCGAGTGGCAGGAAAAACCCCGTTCCTTGCCATTCTGGCCGATCGGCAGTACACACACCCTGCTGGTCTGGCCAGTTTGGGCAAGGATTAAAACCCATCTTTCTGCCATCCCTGCAGATGATAGCGGGCACATTCACCCCGCCACTCTGTAGGCATGGCAGACGTGCATCAGCGCCGCCAACAATGCTGGTGTGGTAGGCACACTACACCCTACCATGCTGGCAATGGCGGCGTTAAAAAAAAAAAAATTAAAAAATATTTAATTTTATTTTATAATTTTAAATTAAAAAAAAAAAAAAAGAATATTTAGCATGATTTTGTGTTACTTCTCCTAAGATCGCTTCTTGCCCTTTGGTTATGATAGAGGCGGTCGAAAACCGTATTGCATTGTGATTGCCATTTGGCATTCATGATCTTACCTGCCGTATGTTAGTGTGCGGTGTTTTGTCACCTCGGCACCAGACATATGGCTGGTCCAATGTCAATTCTGGCAGCCATGTAGGAGACTATTCTTACTCGGCTGGCCAGTTGGTAGCCGGATTATGCATGTTAAGAAGAAAACAGTAAATGTTTCTGCCATCTTTGAATTGTTTATGCCGCCATCTTGGATGAATTGTTTATGCCGCCATGTTGGATGACAGACGGAAGTCGCGATGACAGACGGAAGTCGCGATGACAGACGGAAGTAGCGATGACAGACGGAAACCGGAACATATGATGTAAAATTTGTATTATAGATAGAAGACAAAGTCAAAGAGATGGCGATATTTTAGTATATTGATAAAAAATGGATATGTGTTTTCTTTTGCAAATATTTTTTAGAAAAATACATACATCTTCTACACAGTAATCACACTGACTGTGTGATATTAACGTTATGCCTATTTAATCAGTACTGCATACTGTCTAAACAGCATTATGGACCCACAGGCCAACCGGAGGATGATATGAAGACCCATATGATGGACTAAAGTGGATCCCTTTCAGTCAGAAGTATAAGCAAATGTAATTGACTAGTCTGGGTGGAGAGGTACCATAGCATTATATTTTATAGGAATTAAATCTAAAAAGGGCGTAATGGGAGTGATGATCATAGGCGGTCGCTAAAGTTACCAAGCCATAAATTATGGCATAATAACGGGACCCTCTTACATTCATGGGGTCCTGACTAGTCAATGCATATACTATAGACAGCCTGTCTATAATTAAATGAAATGACATAATTTACTTTAACTTTTAAAAAATTAAGCGTCATTTTATCCGTGCTTAGCTTAAAAAAAATGCTGAAAGTTTGATTAAGTCTCTAAGGAAGCCTGTTTTCAATGCAACAATATATATTATGAAAACGTCTCGTCAACATATAAATTTAGTTAGTGTCCAGCTAGGTCTCATTGTTGCTTAGTTCAGAGAAATAATGTTCGATTTTATTTTTCATAAAATCGCCGTTAAATATTTTTTTGTTTTATCAATGTGAGTTATGTATGTCAGTGTACTTTATTTGAGCACCAAATTAAATGGCGGTGGCCCATGAAGTATGTCCATGAACGACTTCCGTTTAAGAACTTAAATGATAAGTGTGGTCGATCTAGTTCTTTATATCTATGGGGAAGCCTAACGCTGCGCGTGCAATTTCGAGGAATCCCACAATTCAAATAAAATGGCATTAAACAGAAACAGTGCTAAACGAAACAGCGTTAAGAGGGGTCTTAATGTATTTATAAATGGTTCACAGTACAAACATATTTCTTTATTAGCTAATGTATTAGTTAATGGAACGCAGCGCAAACCTATTTCTTTACTAGCTTATGTATTTTTAAATTGTACACAAACCTATTTCTTTACTAGCTTATGTATTTTTAAATTGTACACAAACCTATTTCTTCACTAGCTTATGTATTTGTTAATAGTACACAGTACAACACATTTCTTTATTAGCTTATGTATTTGTAAATTGTACACAAACATATTTCTTTACTAGCTTATGTATTTGTAAATTGTACACAAACATATTTCTTTACTAGCTTATGTAATTTTAAATTGTACACAAACCTATTTCTTCACTAGCTTATGTATTTGTTAATAGTACACAGTACAACACATTTCTTTACTAGCTTATGTATTTGTAAATTGTACACAAACATATTTCTTTACTAGCTTATGTATTTGTAAATTGTACACAAACATATTTCTTTACTAGCTTATGTATTTGTAAATTGTACACAAACATATTTCTTTACTAGCTTATGTATTTGTAAATTGTACACAAACATATTTCTTTACTAGCTTATGTATTTGTCAATTGTACACATTACAAACATATTTCTTTACTAGCTTATGTATTTGTAAATGGTACACAGTACGAACATATTTCTGTACTGGCTTAGGTATTTGTAAATATTACACAGTACAACACATTTCTTTACTAGTTTATGTATTTGTCAATTGTACACATTACAAACATATTTCTTTACTAGCTTATGTATTTGTAAATATTACACAGTACAAACATATTTCTTTACTGGCTTATGTATTTGTACATGGTTTACTGTACAAACACAAACGAAGGAATGTGACGGCAAACTCACCTGGCACATATTGGGCCCTGACTTCCGAAAGGCCCGGTAAACCCAAATTTAACACTTATATTCTTTTTTTGTTGTTGTCTATTTAAAGGGGCCCACTGTTTTTTTTCTGCCTCCCTGAGCCCCACAGACATTACTGTCATTAAGACTATAATAGACACATAATATAATATATAATTAGTGGGTTTTTTTTATAGTTAGTAATGTTAAGTCTTTAGTTCACGTTGTCTAAGTCAGATATAATCGTGTGACTATAAATTCATTTGTAAAATTTACAAAAACATTTCACTCGATACTTTTAAACAAAACTCGGTGATAATAGTTGTAAATGTCAACGTAATGAGAGAATCGATACTTGAACGAAGACGAGAGTATGATAATACGTGAATACATAATCGTGTTTTGAATTGAGCTGAATAATATACCATGACATTGTTAGGACTGTCTTCTATTATAATTTGATGCCTTACAGCAGCTGGTAGGACGGATGACCGAGCGGTGTAGATACTCGACTGTCGACCTGAGAGGCATGGGTTCGATGATCGGTGAGAACCACTGATTTTTTCCAGGTGTTATTTGGTGCAAAGTCTTCATACAAGTCCACCCAGCTTTAAATGGGTACATGACTTAAGTTGGGGAAGTAAAGGCGGCTGGGCGTTGTGCTATCCACACAATCCCTACCTATGCCGAGGTTATAGAAACATGAATTCTACACTTCATCTGCCCCGATAACCCAGTAGGGCTAAGGGAACTTTACTTTTTTTTACAGCAGTGGCATCATTATGGTTGGTGTCCCTCCCCCCCACCCCGCACTTAAGACTTCCACCATGACCAATGGTACATATTTCGAATTATCCTGCACTATATTATTACTGACTGTATTTCAGAAAGATGTATATAACTGTCATTAAACTAAGTTTGTCAACTACATCTCCAATTTCATGAAACCACGTGACCACATGCGTCATTTTTTTAGAACGTTTGCAAAAAAAAAAATAAAATCTAGATAGATCCGAGCAGCTTCGATCTTTATTCATTTACCTAAGCTGTAGACGCTCTGCAAGGTGACACCCTGTGCAACTGCTCTGACGGTGGCACCCTGTGCTACTGCTCTGCATGTTTGCAACCTGTGCTACTGCTCTGCATGGTGGCACTCTGTGCTATGTTCTATGTGGTGACACCCGATGCTACTGCTCTATATGGTGACACCCGGTGCTACTGCTCTATATGATGGCATCCTAGGCTAATATTCACGTTTTTAACTTTTTCCTGATATGAAATTTAGAACTGTTCATTTTGGTGTCACCCCTAAAATGATGTCACCCGGTGCAGCCCGCACCCTGCTCCAGTGACGCCACCGCCTTACAGGTAGAATATTCAGATTCTAGGGCAGACTGAATCTCTGTAGATAGCGGCTGATTTATTCTCGTTTTAATTTGGTTGAGAAGCATTATTTAAATCTTTAACCAAACTAGTGTGTCAAATTAAAATAGTGCATACTGAACCAAAGTACTAGTAAATACGTCTACGAAAACATTAACAACTTAATTGATATATAGTATAACACATCTAACATGTGCATAGTATATAGATATATATCTATGGGAAACTTAAATTGCATTCTCGTTTCCTCAAACAAGTTTAGATATTAAGAAAAGGCAACTCCTCACATTTTCACTCGATAAAAACTCGAAAAACCAATTGACTGAAAGATAATGTTCAGTAAGAATGGTTTTAATCATATCTATGGTTTTAATGCTGCGCCAGGGGCAGGCCACCAAGATATAATTGAGGTGCATTCCCTTTCTATAAAAGGGTTTATCGATTGGTGTGTGTGTGCGTGTGTGTGATCAGAAGGGCCACGTTTCTGTTTTAAAATGATTTTGTCAGACATTAGCCCTGATTGTTTAGAACAATAATATTCCCATCAATATCTATTCAATTCTTTTTTTTCCTTCTAGATTTGTGACCTTGCGGAATCTATAAATATTGAGGTCACTGCGTAAATAATAGATAGAGGACAAATAATTTGTTGTTGTTGTTGTTTAGAGTTAATCCTATTCAGTTTTTTAGGAAAAAAATCTAGCGTTGGTCATTTTAAAATACACATTCACTTTATCAGCTCTTTAAAAAAAGTATCAAGTGCATTGTATATGGGTTATAAAAAGACAGGCTAGAAGAGAGTTTTCTGAAGTTAGGCCAACATCAAGAGACAAACAACAAAAGAAGTAATCAGAAAATCATTTAACTATGAAGACAAAGATCATCGTACTCGCATTCTTGCTGACAGCATCTCTGTCATTCTGTTATGGTGAGTTATTGTCATTTATAAATTTAATTTTATGTTTATTATGCACAGCTTAAATTATCGGCCAATAATGTGTTTGCTGATTTTTTTTATCATGAGCCATCAGAAGCTTCTGTTTTTTACTCACTCTCTTATTCTTTTTACATCTTTTCTCAACTGAAATGTCATTGTAGTGTTACTAACTTTAAATCAACAAATGTATTATTTCCCCTTAATGAATGGTTAGTGATTGAAAAAAAAAAACTCTTTTATATATATACGTATATCCATAGATGACTACATCTCACTGAATATACATCTTACAGAATGCGAATTCCTCGAATTGATAGTTTTTCCTATTCATCTCCATATTTGGTTTATAGTGAACTAATGGAGACTAATAATGCCATTGCTATGCATAGCTGGATCAATGTTTGTCGAGCATCTCCTTATACTTCATCCTCTTCTTTCTTTGACTCTACATCCCATTTATGGCCGTGGCCTGCCATACTACTCTTCTTCACTTTTCCCGATCCATGGTCTTCTTTCTCCACTTTTTCACCCCTTTGGCTTTAAGGTCTTTCTCCACTTCCTCTAACCGTCTGCTTCCTGCTTCGCCCTTAGGCCTTATGTAGGCTATTGCTTTTGGACCTCTGTTGTTTAAAGTTGTTTTCCATTCTTTCTATGTGCCCTACCCACCTCAATCTATTCATTTGATTTTAGCTGTTATATTTGGTTCTTCGTATAGTTCGTACAGTTATGAATTGGTTCTACTTCTCCACTCGTTATTGTTTTTTTTTACTAGCCCATAATATATATATATATATATATATATATATATATATATATATATATATATTAATGTCTTTGAATACTTCATCTTCAAAGACATTAAAACAAAATTGTAATTTAGTTTTCCTAAGGGCAGACCGACAATTTATATTAGAAATCTACCATTCATGTTCAATATGATATCTATTAAAATTGACGAAATTGTTTCAGAATTCAATAGTTGTTTTTTTTTATTACCTTATATGTTGAAAGTATTTCATTTCAATTCCACTGCTATTCTTTACCAATTCATAGGCGTAACAGTATTTGAAACCCAATTACAGTAATGGTGGTTTGTTAGGAGTCAATGGTAGCAGGGCCGGCGCCAGAGTATTTGCCGCCCTAGGCGAACCTGTCGCACTCCGCCCCCTACTAAAGGCAACTAAAAGAACTAATATTTAAAGTAAAATTATAACTTTCATGAAGGAAAACTATGCTGTCGTTTGTTTCAATAACTATTTAAGTTGCAACAGAATCTCTACAATGTCATGTATAATTGTGTTTAATGGCTATAGGCTACAATCAATACAATGTCATGTATAATTGTGTTTTATGGCTATTGGCTACAATCAATACAATGTCATGTATAATTTGTTTTATGGCTATAGGCTACAATCGTAGGCCAATAAAATAAATCTATAATTAAATTTCAAAACTTTATTTTTCGTGCTTTTGCTTTAGAAAATGTAGAAACGAGTTCCATCAGATCAATGTCTCTAGCAATATCATGTTCGATTGACACAGTAGCTAATCCAACAAGACTTTCTTGTAGCATGGACGTTCTCAAATATGTTTTTATCAGTTTGAGTTTTGAGAAGCTTCGCTCACCACTGGCCACAGAAACTGGAAGTGTGAAGAGGATTCGGAGAGCTATAACAGTGTTGGGCACACTATCTGTTAGATTATTTTTCAATATAAAGTTTAGTACATCATGTGGCGATGCACACCTTGCAACTCGTCTTGAAATGGCTTTCAGTTCACTGCTTAGATCAAATGCATCAATATCTTTGGAGTCTCCATGTCGCTAAGCTTTCTCAAGATTCAAACAATGTTCTGTAACTTCCCTGCTAGTTTTATTTTGTAAACTATGAACATCATACAGGAAAACAAACACCGAACACATTTTTTGCATCAGAGTGAACCTTTCATCAACTGATTGTATGGCTGTGTCAAGAATAGCGAAGTAAAAGTTTACTTTGAATTTGTCTTTTGGATCATGAATGGGTTCTTCGTTATCTCTTTCATATGGAAATTGTTACTTCTTTCTTCTGATATGGGTTGGTTAGGGTTCGAAAAGTGCTGTTATCTCTAAATTGACTGCGATTTCAGCTGCATCTACCAGTGTTTTCTCATACTCTGTGTCATTTCTGCGGTTTACGAGAAACTTCTTTGTTTCAGCCAGATGATTGATGGCGCCACGTATATCTAATTCTTTTTTTTTTTGAAATTGTTTACTACTCATGTTGATCTCAAACAACACGTCATACCACACAACCAGAGAAACGACAAACTTAAAACTAAAAATGGCTTTTGCAATAACCCGCGCATCTGTTCGTGATGTATTACCAGATGCTCCTGTTAAATTTGTGTCATCCGCAATCTCTGCCAGAGCATCGTAGATTTCACCAAGCTGATAACGAAGAGGCTTTAAAGCATCAATTCGACTTTCCCATCTTGTTTCACTCGGTGGTTTAACAGTGAGACTAGAAACATGTCGAGTTAAAACTTCCCAACGGCGAGTTGATGCAGAAAAGAATGTATAAACACGTTGCACTAGATCAAAGAAGGTTGTTGCTTCTAAGCAACATTTTGCGGCATCATTTACAGTTTTAGCAAAAGGCGAAGCGTTAACCCCTGCTATTAACTAACTTTAATCTTCACAGTCCACTTAAGTAACGTCTTTTAAAATGAGATCGATCACCGACGTTTTTTTAAAGTGCTTTTTAAGTTCAAAAGACACAGATTGGCCGCATTTGAAAACACGTTGTTTAAGCGGAGATTACAGACAGCAGTTACTTGATGTAGTCAAATTTCTCCCCAAATCAAATGATTTGAAATATAACGCTGTTCTATAGTATTTACATAAGAAAACTAAATATCTTACCTACAGTATAAGTTGGCAGTCGAGTAACTCTACGACAATTAATTTTCAATTATTTAATTTATTTTTTTAATACCTATATATAAAATTCTCTTCTTCACCCAACCATGGTGGACAACAGCAGCAGCCTGCAAGACGCAATCCTATATATTTATAGATAGATGAGTTGCGTTTGTGGTTTTCCGGAATACGTCAAAGCATGCATGACGTATTCAACCACGTTCGACAACTCGCGTTGTTTTCTGATTTCTTTTATAAAACCAGATTATTTTAATTTCTAATCTGACGTTTTGTCCTTTTATTTAGTGAAATATATTAAGAATTTCAATATTAATAAACTCTTAGCACTAAAATATTATTCAATCCATGTATTACTAAAGGACTTCAATTGTTTTAATATTTTTATTTTTAAGTCTTTTACTACCACGGCTGCCGCCCCAGAATTTTTGCCGCCCTAGGCGGCCGCCTAGTCCTGCCTAGTGGTTAAACCGGGCCTGAATGGTAGAGGATTCTTTAAATAGCGATGCATTTATTGTCAGGGCCGACCTTAGGCCGATTTGACCGATTGCTCCAAATCGGGCCCCACAATTTACATTTAGCACTAGTAATACAGTGGATTCCCCTTAATTGGGACACCGCTTAATTGGGACAGCCACTTATTTGGGACAAATCTCAAAGAAACCAAACCAAGAAGCCAATAGTTAATGTGTATTATGTTTAATTGGGACATCCACTTAATCGGGACAAAAAAGCCTCGGCCCCGATTTGTCCAAATTAAGCGGAATCGACTGTAGTTGTTTTTGTAAAAAAAATAATTAGAAGAGGGGGGCCTCGCAAGCATCCGTTAAATTGGGCCTCGCAATACGTAAGGCTGGGCCCTGCTTAATTTATAAAATATATAGTTTGCTGAATGTATAGTGTTAGATAAGAATCAGGTGTACTACAGCAATTTTCTCTTATCCAAGGTGCTAAAGAAATGATGGAAATGGACATGTGTGTGATGAAGTGCAGTGCGGACAAACCATGTAAGATTGAATGCCAACATTCGCCTAAGAGTGAGAGAGCCTTGACCCTTCAACAAATTTGTACAGCTTCTTGCCCTTTAATGGATTTTGTCTGTCTTTCAACCTGCTCAGGAATAATCGGCTAACAGGACGACACTTTACTTGTTCTAACAGTCGACGCATCAATTAAAAGTTATTTTTTTTTAATTTTTCAATGTCTTGTCAGTCGTTACGCTGACATTGTTTCGATGAATTCCCAGCATAATTTGTATTATTCCCAATGGCATGTAGGCTACTTGTTCATTTTTCATGGAGTAAAACTTTGTACATGTATTAAATTGTGTTTAGTGTTTTACTGTGTACTATATTAAGTATGTGAATGTATGAACCAATATCTACAAACTAAAAAAAAGTGTTTTACTTACAATCCGAGGATAAAATTATGAAATAGCTAATATATTACTGTGACGAGCTAAAGTAGATTTAGAGACAGAGACAATCCCCTTCGACCTTTTAACATAGTAGATATCTAAGAATTAAGATTAGTACGAATAATAGTGACAAGGTGACAGACGACTTAGGGCAAGGTGAAGAAACAATAGAATAGTAGACAGCAAAGGTGTGAAGACCGGGAGGCGACGTCGGACAGTCTAGTAGGTTAACAATGACGACCAGAAAGATTAGATAGTGAAGAGACTGTGACGTACTTAGGGTAATTAGGGCACGGACGTTAGGGGCTGGATTCGGACATTAGTTAGTTAGGGGCAAGTTCGGAGTCAGGAGAAGTTATGAGAGGAGTTAGGACGAGCTAGAGAAGAGAGATAGTTACGAGAGCGACGAGAATAGTTTAGAGATCTTTAGTTAGTCAGAGTTGAGGCAGAGCAAATTGCTGTGGACTTAAATGTGTATTCGTTTATGGACTTGTTGTATTCTGATGTACATTCATGTAAATAAATCGTTGTACTAACAACGCATCGAGTTTGATTGCTTTTTGAGTTGTGACAAAGGAGTGAGCAAATAAGAGTGAAACAGACAGACATTAAGCTAAATTGACATCTCTACGTTTGAATTAAAACGCACAACTCATAACATAAACCAAAGGGCCTGAGACGTTTATTGAGCATAACCAAAGAGCCCGTAACATGTATGAAGCATATAAAAAGGACCCGTAACAATTACCAAAACACAGTGAGCTGGAGAGATAGCCTATATGCAGAGGCTATTTGCCCCGCAAGGAGTTTAAGAAATTAAGTCAAGTTTATATATTACAAACATGAAAAGTTTTATTCTCTGAATAAACTCATTATTCTTATCAGAGTGCATTACATTCTTTATATCAAAATAAAAACAAAAACTGCTTACCAAATCATTCTAACACTGAACGTCCGAAATGATAATTTTTAGTCCACAAAATGGACACAAAAATGACGGAAAGTAAAAGAAAATATTCGTGCAATGATATTAATAATAATAACTTAGATGTTAGTGTATAGTATAGATCCTTAATGATAGTGTTCTATTTTTTTACTTTTCCTTTTTGATAAATTAAGTTTTTAAAATTGCATTTTAATCTTTATTAGCAATTAAGTTTGTCTCGTATTTATTAAAAAAGACAGCTAACTAAAGTTATTACAGGCTTATACAAGTTAATACAAGCTAATACACATTAATACAAGTTAATCCGCCATTCATCAACAAAGAGAATAATCATATTTCAATATGGAAAATAAATTAGATCATTCTCCGGTATTTCTTTGGTAAAATACAAATAAGAAGTTTTTCATCACACATACCTTCGTTTACAGATAGTCTACTATGATTGCAAACGACATTTTATGTGTTTTTTTTTAAATCAGTTGTTTGACATTTAAGACTTTTTGTATTAAATCTCAGTACAAATCAATCAAACACACACACATATACACCGCTGTCAATCATAAATCATAAAAATCGATTCCGAACGTCTGTATATCTAACCAAGTTAATACGTTAATTGAAAATAGGTTTCAGTTGATCATATTTAAAAAATTCTGCTAGAGAGATTTGTATTTGTTAAATAAGTGAAGGATAAAATTGAAGCAATTTCTTCTTATTAAACAATGAAGTTATCATACAGTTGATGTCTAATTCAGTTTAAGTTGTTTACAAATGATGGGTATGTTTAGATTTTGTTAAAGAACTAGACACTTGCTTATTGTTTTTTTTTTAATCCTAAACTAGAGAAATTATGTGATGTTTTAATAATCTGTATTACATTGTAAGACATAATGTACAATGGTACTGTATTCTGTATTACATTGTAAGACATTATCGACAATGGTACTGTATTTTATATTACATTGTAAGACATTATCGACAATGGTACTGTATTTTATATTACATTGTAAGACATTATAGACAATGGTACTGTATTTTATATTACATTGTAAGACATTATCGACAATGGTACTGTATTCTATATTACATTGTAAGACATAATCTACAATGGTTCTATATTCTGTATTACATTGTAAGACATTATCGACAATGGTACTGTATTCTATATTACATTGTAAGACATAATCTACAATGGTTCTATATTCTGTATTACATTGTAAGACATTATCGACAATGGTACTGTATTCTGTATTACATTGTTAGACATAATCTACAATGGTAGGCCTACTGTATTCTGTATTACATTATAAGACATAATCTACAATCGTACTGTAATGTTTATAGGCGGAACTTGCGGACGACAACGAAGGACAGCACTGTTTGTCTTGGCGGTGGTACTGGTATGTATTATATCGCTGTACGCCAAGTCATTGAAGTACAACGTACGTACTTCAACCGAAGCAGGCACGTACGATGCAACAACCACACAAAAGAAAAGTAGGTTTTTCAAATTTGGAAATGTTTCTTCAGTTATAGTATATACACTCTATCGTTAGATAATTTGTACTACAATACTATTTTCCTTATAATCATTATTTACAAAAAGAAATTAAAAATAGCATTAATTTACTGATTATAGAATTTGATTAAATAAAAAAAAAGCCTAAGAATGTTATCAAAGCAGGTGGTGTAACTTGGTTGGATAAGGGGGGGGGAGGGGAGGGGTAGACGTCCCATTGCAGCGCAATTATCGGCAGTGGTTGATTACTTTGATTGTTACAGGATTGTCGCGGCATTATATGAATTGGTACATGACGACACTATTGCTAGTATACCACCGGATACAAAGGCCACACTTAGTTACAATCACTCAGTGACTGTGGAGACAATGAGTAGTTTCTTGTCTTTTAAGATGCCAGTAAACAAAACAAAAAAGCCAAAATTCCAAATATTTTTCACGAAAGATATGTATATTAATATATACATATATGCTTATATCAGCGTTTCTTTGTGATATATATAATGCTTCGATGTTATTTAAAAGCAAAGTGTCATTATGACACCTTTGATTTATATAATAGCTTATGACATAAACAAAGATAAATATTGGTTTTTTTTTTTTTGCTATTCAAAATACTCGAACCTGCACTCATTTCCTTCCCCTCCTTAACAGACAATTAGCGCTCTACGCGGATCGTTGTTGTAATGTTATCTCAATGGTCGAATTACGAACCTGTGACCACTAGTAGTGCTGTACATTTTTTGTAGTGCCCTATCAGTAACGTATCTCCCAGGTCTGACTCTCAAATTGCTAAGCCATTCCTTTAAAAAAAACAACAAACAAACCGCTACAGTGTTTAACATGCCACTACTTGCTGTGATGGCAAAGAGAATGCCGCCCGGGGCGTGCACCCCCCCCCCACCCGCTCTACCGTATTTACGCCTCAATCCTTTTTTTTATATTTCCCTTATCACCATAGATGTGGCTTCAACGGCCGTGAATGCGTCATATTATCCCGAGCATGTAGCCGCTCCAGGAAACTCAGCAATCGTACATCAGATGTGGAGAGTCCTGCAAGAGTTGACCACAGCAGAATCAGATGTACCTCCGCCTCAGAGGATACAGCCGTGTCTTGCAGACTTGTGGAAAGGTAATAACCGTAAACAAATACCATGCTTTGTATTCTTGCTAAAAAAAATTATACAAGGATGATGAGTTCAGCAATAATTTATTATGCCTCTTGATAAGTACACGTCGTTGCCATGACAACAATATGAAAGTGGAGAGCGGAATTATTTTCTAACACAGGAAGTTTTCTTTTTATGTCATCTATATTTTAATTCGTGATATATACAGGGAGGTAATAGGTAATTTTTCTCGCTTTTTTTTTACCACACTGCAAACAGTTGGGATTCATGGATAGTTTAACCCCATGTGGTCACAAAATTATTTACAACCCGAGATGAAAAAGCTTTAATACAAGACGTTTCATATTTTTATTGTTTTGGCTAAAGTACTATGACCTGTAAAGTGCTACCCAATGTGAACATACTATTTATACGTTTTCCCATTGTGATACAAAAGTATCATCAAGATTTCTAAACTGTTTAGGAGTTAATATACATTTAAAAGTCATAGGACAGCAGTTTTATTTTAAAAGGGGTAGTTCACATATTTCATAACGCAAAAATAACTCCATTATAAGGAACATATTCTGGACCCCTTACTCTAAAGTATATATAAATATGAGATACCCAACACCCTCTCAAACATTCACCACCTTTGTAGAACATATTTTTAATTTTAATTAAAAAAAAATTGAAAGCATTATAATAAAAGCCTAGAAGCAATCATGCGTAAAATAAAATGTGCAAGACTAAAAAAAAAATTAGCCCAGATGTGCTATTATATTCTGTGACAAGAAATAAGTCAAGCACCGCACGGTGTTTTTAGAGCATTTTCGAAAAAAAAATGCTCTATTGTCCCCGTTTTGTCTGTCTGTCTGTCTGTCTGTCTGTCATCACCCTATATCTCAGCAACCATAAGTCCTAGACCCATGATGTATATATTTCATTGTGTAGGTCTTGGCCTTCTAAGTGTACATCAAAAGTCCATTTCGCGATTTGACCTCTCAGGGCCAAAATATAAGAGATTGTTATGTATCGTTTTGCTTATATTTTAAATATAAATAATAAAAGCTAATCAAAGGGGCGTAATCATTATTTATTTTTGTAACAGTTATTCAACATGACTTACTTGTCCTTTTAATATCTTTTTTTAGATTTATGCATTACACAATTGAATTTATAAACATTTCCAAAATTTACAAATATTTACTGAAAGATAACAAACGTACTGAAAATGCGCTAACACGTCCTGTGTCCAGAATGGAACAGGCTTAATTGCTTGTTTTTTTAATTTGCATACCTAATTGAACTATTTATACCTCACCAGCTTGTATTCCCAGTAACTGCTCACGCTCTTTGAGCGAGGACCACTTTGAACGGCTGTGGGATCTGTTGTCCCCGAAGTTAAGGCTGAGTGACGAGGAGTCGGAGATCGTCCGGAACATGACGGGGCACATCCCGGCCAATGACGTCATTGTTGTCTCGGCCACGTCAGAGAACCATTACAACGAGACGCAATCCATGATCCACAATCTGCACAGCACGGTGTATCCCAGAGTCAGGAACAACATGACTTTCATTTTGTTTGATCTTGGGCTGACTGAAGGGCAGAGAATAATTGTAAAAGACATTGAGTGATAATGATCAGCAGCTTGAATATCTTAGTCATGGTTCCATGTTATTCTGTCATCTATCTATCTATCTATCTATCTATCTATCTATCTATCTATCTATCTATCTATCTATCTATCTATCTATCTATCTATCTATCTATCTATCTATCTATCTATCTATCTATCTATCTATCTATCTATCAAATCTAATCCATCTATCTATCTATCTATCTATCTATCTATCTATCTATCTATCTATCTATCTATCTATCTATCTATCTATCTATCTATCTATCTATCTATCTATCTATCTATCTATCTATCTATCTATCTATCTATCTATCTATCAAATCTAATCTATCTATCTATCTATCTATCTATCTATCTATCTATCTATCTATCTATCTATCTATCTATCTATCTATCTATCTATCTATCTATCTATCTATCTATCTATCTATCTATCTATCTATCTATCAAATCTAATCATCTATCTATCTATCTATCTATCTATCTATCTATCTATCTATCTATCTATCTATCTATCTATCTATCTATCTATCTATCTATCTGTCTATCTATCTATCTATCTATCTATCTATCTATCTATCTATCTATCTATCAAATCTAATCTATCTATCTATCTATCTATCTATCTATCTATCTATCTATCTATCTATCTATCTATCTATCTATCTATCTATCTATCTATCTATCTATCTATCTATCTATCTATCTATCTATCTATCTATCTATCTATCAAATCTAATCATCTATCTATCTATCTATCTATCTATCTATCTATCTATCTATCTATCTATCTATCTATCTATCTATCTATCTATCAAATCTAATCCATCTCTCTATCTTTCCGCCTATTAAATAAATCAGATTAATGTTATGCAATTAGGTAAACAAATTATTTTTCATATAGACAGTTATCCATCTAACTTACTAAATAAAGTCCTTACTGACTAAACTAATATATATATATATATATATATATATATATATATATATATATATATATATATATATATATATATATATATATATATATATACTTTTTCAGACACAGAAAGCTTGTCAATGTCACCTGATTCAGTTTCCTATCAACAGTTTCCCAAATTTTTCAAAGGAACCTGGCTGCTATACTTGGAAACCAATGATAGTTTTGGTATTTATTTTGTTCCATGTGTACCATCTGACAGTTATGTAAGACTGAGAGTCAATCAAAGCTTTAAATCAATTATATTTACATAGTTTTTTTAGAATTGATGTTAATTAATTTTAAACTTGGCTTTAATTTCTAACACAACAGGCTTCAATTATGAAGGCTAGAAAATTTGTTGTGTATCAGGATGCGTCCATTCGATGGAATGACCTATTCCCAGAAGTCTTAGAACGGGCGGATAAGCTTGGCATACAGGTCAACGGGAATAATAGAATGCACAACATCCCAGTTGCCACAATGAAAGGGGTCAGTAACTCTTAATGACATAAGCGAAGAAATGTGCCTAGGGTGCAGTAGAAAAAAATAATGGTTCCTAAAAATGACTGACATCAAAAAGGGCTTTTTGTAGCCCTCATAGTCAGAGCCTCAGGCGCTCACCTGATACACCTACTGTTAAATACACCTCTGAGAACAATGTATTGAGCGCGAATTGATGGCAGTGGGGGCATATGCCTAACAATGACTGCAACATGATAATTAAATCTTCTACTTATTAAATGGGATCTAACTAGTATTTATTAGTAAATTTATATCTAGATTCAAGGAACTAAATAGCAAATTTAATTACATACTATTACCTTACTGCAGATACATCAGTATGTAAATTAAGTTATAAGTTTAAACAAATAAACTAACTAAAGAATACTATTTTCTTATTTGTGTTTTAAAACCAATTATTTCTAATTTTTTTCTTTACTTGAATTCAAAGATGTTGTCTCTGTGTGCCGGTATATGTTTTTTTTTTATAAAACGTTTTTCTCTAGCTAATTGTGCTGTCTACAAAAAAAACAACATATTATTATTTCAGACTTTTGACTTTATGGGAGATCAGCCATGTGCTTATCTCCCTTACAGACAGCTGGAAAGTGGTGTAGGTGTTTTCAAAAATGATCCATTTGTTCTGAAGACGGTTCTAGAACCTTGGGCTAAATGCGGCTTCATACGGGAATGTTTTTGTCCTACAAACGTACCCACTGACAGAAATTGTCGCCGCCCGAAGTTTACAGGACTGCACAGGTGTCACAGGTTTGTTTGTAGGACGTTGCTATAGAAACCACATGTTCTCTTGTACTTCCTAGTTCAGATGTGTTTAAAGGTTCATGCACAGGCTGGCCTAAATCGGTCGGACCGATTCTCTAACCAAAAAAAAAAGAAATAACGGACCAGTGCTTGTGCAATCCACTTTAGACCTACCAGGCATTTACAAATAATCTTAGAAATACTTTTCTATTGCAAATCAATGTTCTAAATAGGGCGTTGCGCATAGGCTTATAAATCACGTTTTACGGAAGTCAAAGGTTTCTTAAGAGTTACTAGGTGGAAAAATATATACAATTAAGGATGGGTGGGGGGGGGGAAGGGGTTAGAGTGGAGGACCCACGGTCTGCAGATTAACGACTGTTTTTTTTTAAGTTGTGGCAACCGTAACTGGTATTACTGTATGAAAAGTAACAAGTAGATAATGCAACAGACTATTTATTTGAACTGTTAGCTTAGTCTGTATTTGCCATTTAGCCTATATCAATAATACCCCAAGATCTGTATAACAATAGTAGTATGTCACAGATTTTTTTTTTAATGAATTGACTCAATTATCAACCTTTTTTTTTATCCTATCAGATACGACCAGTCAGCGCTGTCTGTGATTGTAACGAAGTTATTCGGTAACCAAAGATACAGGTTTCACATGCCAGACTCTGACGATGAAAACAAAGGCCGGTACTTTGTTGTGAAAAGACACCAACGGGAGCCAACGTATTTCAATGAACTGATTGCAAAGATGAAATCGTCTTCACCGTGAACATGCCGATTGAAACTAATATTGATACGTGACATGATCGAACTGGTTAAGTCTAACTTTAGATGATCTTTTTTTCACAGCAATTACTAACAGATTCGTTATACGAGAATAATTGCTCACTGAGCAGACCAATGTGATCGGGTCTCCAACGATAACCACTCACACATTTCAACCTAATGGTCGATTTTCTTGGGGCTATAATACAGCAGTCTTTAGTATAATCATGGGTGTGAGTGTGTGTGTGGGGAGGTACCTGCAAAAAAGTAATGTTGACATAGATATAGAGGTATTTTAGAGATTAAGAAAGAGCTCATGTAAATATCATAATACTTTTGAAGTATTATCTCTTATGTTTTTGTTTAAAATAACAACAAATGGAAATCTTGTGTACGTTTTTGTATTAAATCTGAAATGTAATCAATTCTTGTGTACGTTTTTGTATTAAAACTGAAATGTAATATTAGCTCAAAGGCGTAACTACCTTCAGTGACCCCTGGAGCGGATTTGGAAAATGTTACGCCCATTTCTTTTGCCGAGGTCTGGCAGATGCCGCCTCTCGCTGGTGATACTAATTAAAGAAGGCCACCTCTCTCTCTCTCTCCTAGTTAGCAGCTGTCCTAATTTAATGATCTTTATGTCCTATTATGTATGTGTATATACAGGCCCGTAGCGTGCGGGGGGCCCGGGGGCCGGCCCCCCCTGCGTTTTGTCTGGCCCCCTCTGCTGATTTGTTCTACTTAGTAAAATGTATTACCTGCCCCCTCCTGCTATTGCCTGGCCCCTGCTGTAGAATGCCTGGCCCCTGCAGTAGAATTTTCACGCTACGGGGCTGTATATATATATATATATATATATTTATACATACATACAGATAAATAGATAGATATGTAGCCTATATTCAATGGTATTAAAATAATTTGTTAATACATTAAGCTATAATATTGTATTGGTCTATCTATATATTGGGTGATAATTAATTATTTATACTTTTGTAAATGTAAAGAAACATTTTCAAAGTACAAAGCATTATTTATATTCTGCATATTTTATGTTAATCTGTATATAATTTTAAACGATTTTTTAAATTAGCTTTCCTAACAATAAAGATAAAAATAAAAACGAACAAATATAAGTTCAAGTCAACGTTAAAAAAAAAAAAACCAAGAGAATGTGGTTATAAATTAACAGGAAATTGTCATTTGCTAAAGTTTCGGAGCATTATTTCGTCAGTTTTGCTTCAAATGTTTCAATGTTTATAATTATCTGATATTAGACAATATAAAAAGTTATCAATAAAGAATATTTTTTGAAAACAATTTATCCTTCATTCATAATATTTTAATAAGAGAAGAATGAAGTAAGTACAAATACATGCAGTTAACACACGCTAACAAAATATTTTTTATTAACGTGGCCAGAAAACGTAGAATCGTCAAACGTCAATGAAAAACTGAAAAAAAAACAGAGGGAAGAAAATTATTTTAATTTATACCATAAATTAATCCTGATATTGTTATAATGATAAACAAAATGTTATAACACTACTAAACAGTTTTATTCGTCATGAAACTAAACCGCTAAACATGGTATAGATTTATATAGCCTTCTTCGAAATTTATAAATCAAGACACATTTTAATACTGTTGGTAATTAAATTCCTCTTTAAAATGAAGAATTAGTAAAAAAAATGCGGAAAAAGTGAATTTATTTTGAATACTTTCAATTTTTAGCTTAATTAATTGCCCAACCCTTATTTTTTATGAGCTTTTAATTAATTTCACTTTCTGCCCTCAAAACTTGTATTTCACTTTTGGAGCTTTATGAGCGTAAAGCCTCAATTTTGGCACAATGTAGGTTTGGCGAAAATAATGGAAAGTTTACTTCTCTCAAAACTAATATGATAAAAATACACTAAAATGTAAAATAAAAAAAACAGCTAATTATATCATACTAATATTTAAGTTAGTGTTCATTTCTAAAGTTTGAAGGGTGGGTGATGACAGTATAACGAACTAAATACATGCGTGTCGTTATGTAGCCAATAAGCTGTAATAAGTTATAAATAAATTAATATTCTATATAACTAGATAGGCACCCACACTTATATCTTTACTATATCTTTTTTAAATTTGAAATACATTAAAAAACTGTTTTTAACAAATTTATATATATATATATATATATATATATATATATATATATATATATATATATATATATATATATATATATATAAATGTACATACCTTCCACGTTTATCCTCCATACTGGACAGCACAATCAAACTTACAGTGCTCATCGTTACCACAGGCCGCAACACAGGCCCCTAATGCGATGTAGTCGGCCCTCTTCTGAAACAGCTGAGATGGGCAGTTGCTCAACATGCACGCCACATTACCTGCGCACCCAATCAGACATGCTCTTTTGTTACCTGTATAAAACAGTCCAATGTTTGTTACATATTTGGAGCATGTTACTTTGTTGTAATCCGTTATGATATAGAGATGTGCTGGTGGTTAATGACTTGTAAATCAAAAGTTAAATTTAAAGTTATATGAAAAATAGAAAAATTATGCAATTAATAAATATCCCCCCCCCCAATCTAGTTCTAAAATTGGTGAGGATTGGGGGACTGTCAATAATTAAAGGGAAGGGGTCTAAAATCTGTTGAAATGATTGGGTAAGTTGTATTTTTTACTTCGTATAGTATGGTTCTATTTTTTATTTTGTATAATATGGTTATTTTAAGTACATACCTTCAGTAGTTGTTATGGTAACAATCAAAACAACTAAAGTGAAAATAAAAGCACTTTTCATTTTTTTTTTCAAAAATAACAAAAATTATAATCAACTAATAAAAAATGGATTATCTCAGTCTGAAAATTATTGATCTTTAAATACTTTCCCTAGCAATCTATCCAGAATGTAGTACATAAGTAAACAATACATAAAAGAAAATAAAAAAAAAGAAAAAAACTAAGTAAGTTAAGACAAAGAAAGATAGCGATAAGAATATAATATTCATTTTAGGTCATCGAAATTTCGCTAATGTGTTACGTTGAGATCAAATAAATTGGGCTAATGTGTTGCGTTGAGACCAAATAAATTGGGCTAGTGTGTTACGTTGAGACCAAATAAATTGGGATAGTGTGTTACGTTGAGACCAAATAAATTTGGCTAGTGTGTTACGTTGAGACCAAATAAATTTGGCTAGTGTGTTGCGTTGAGACGAAATAAATTTGGCTAGTGTGTTGCGTTGAGACGAAATAAATTTGGCTAGTGTGTTGCGTTGAGACCAAATAAATTTGGCTAGTGTGTTACGTTGAGACCAAATAAATTTGGCTAGTGTGTTGCGTTGAGACCAAATAAATTGGGCTAGTATGTTACGTTGAGACCAACAAAATTTGGCTAGTGTGTTACGTTGAGACCAAATAAAATAGTTTTTTTTATTGAAATGATACATATCAGATTTAGATTTTTTTGGTGAAATCAATAATTAATTAATCATAAAAATAAACATTAAAATTAAAACTTGCATCTAAAAATATACTGGATTTGATAATCATTTTTAAAAATTTTATTTCAGTAATTTGCAAAAAAATTATTGATATCTCTGCCAAGTAGCGAACGATGAATTAATAGATTTAAAGAAAATATATATCGTATTTTATAGAACTAAATTTTCATCTTTTATTTAACTATTTATGAATTAGTTGATATTATTTTTCACCCCAATAAAATGTGATAATTTTGTAGAAATGTGTCTTGGCAAGAGGAACTCCTATAGATCAGTGGTCCCCATGGGCGTATTGAAAAAATGTCATATAAGAGGGGGGCAAATGCCCCCCCCCTTACATTTAAAAGAAATGTCATAAAGTTGTTATTTGCCCCCCCCCTGGAAATTTTTTGCCCCCCCCCCTGGAAAAATTCCTAGCGACGCCCATGGTGGTCCCCCGACCTTTTTCTCGCCAAGGACCAGTCAACGTTTGATAATTTCATCGCTCGGCCCACTGGTGGGGGGATGGGACTTTGATTAATTTATATTTTAGATCGTGTTCATCTATAATGTTACTGCCGCTACAGTCGATGAGTTCCCGGTTAAACTCTCGTTCATTGAAAGTCGCCCAATCCAGAGAGAAAATACCACCACAGTTAATAAAAAGGAAATAATTTAATGTTTCTTGGTTGACAAACGCAAATCATGAACCAGCACAACCAGGAATTCCAAAAAAAAAAAAATAAAATACAACAACAACAAAAAAAAAAAAACAACTTTTATAATGTTGACTTTCGACGATCACAATAATAACAAAGACGTAACTTGACCAGTTAGACCTGGGAGGAGTGCCACTGTTCTGAATCGTCCGCTTCCTATAGAGTCTCAAACCTAATTGCTTAAAAATTCAATTATAGTATAATCTACTTTGTCAAACTTTACCGCACAGTAGCCCATAGGACACCTATACTTATATCGTAGCGTGCACATAGCACCACTAAGAAGCACCATCATGCCACACAGATTGGATATACTCTAATCAGTGAGATCATGCGACACGGATTAGATCTAATCTAATCTGTGAGATCAAACGAGCTTCTTGATCGAGTGATATAACCACTGACTAGGCTATGTGCTAACAACCAAATGGCGTCATCATTTTAATATATTCAGACTGGGCGGAGGGCGAGTGTCAGTTTCGGGGCCTATGATGAATTTAATTTGCGGGACCGATGTCTATTGTTAGACGCAGTGCCGAGAGCCGTATGTGAAGGTTGCGGTGATTGATTCTGATATGACATAAATTTTCTTACTCGGAATTATTATTTTGTAATACCACTGGCTAGATAAGCCGCACAGTAATGTATTTTTTTTTTCAAAAAGATTCATACGTGACACGTAGCTTTGTGCACCGAACAACGAAACATGTTGAATGGTTTTTCTATATCATGCTATTACTATTACAACTAATATTAACTTGACACAGACCCATATATCCATTGCATTTCGTCGATATGTTGAGTAAGGTGTATATATATCTCAGATGTCAGAACAACGGAATGATGTAAGTGTTATTATTTAAACAAGTATGGGAGAGAGAAAGGGGGGGGCTAAAGCTTGACATCACAGTTCTGTCAGCAGACATTTTATTTGAAATTCTGTCACATTACTAGGCTCACCTCCTTCCTATCCGAGGCTTCCCTCTGGGTACTGGGGCTATTTAAAAAATATTTTACGATGAGGTGTAAGCTACTCTGTAGGGCGGGGGTCACCCTTAGGCTCGGGGCCTGATAGGGCAACAATTCTGTAAGCGGTCCTAATGCGGTCCTGCTTTTAATGGCACACATTTAACAAATTTTTTCCAGCAATGTCATATTTTTCATTAATACCTCGCATAAAATATATAATTTTGGCTGTATTTGTAGCATCCTCGCGATCAGATATAGACAAGGCAAAACATTTCTCGATAGTTATTTATTTATGCTTTAAATCATCAGTGATAACCTCATATCTTATCATTCTTCTTTGGTCAAAACTGCAGGTCTAGTAGGACACAGTATTTCTGTTTTTTGGAGCTGCATATTTTTTCAAGGATAACTACCCCAGTTAAAGAGGGAAGTATGGCCGAGTGGTGTAGGGCAGTGGTCCCCAACCTCCGGGTCCGGAGAACGGAGCCGATACGTGGATCAAAGGGTACTGGGCCGCCTAAGAAACATTTTATTATTTCCTTTTTTACTTGTTGTGGTGTATTTCTCACGGGGCGACTTTCCATGGACTACGGGCTAACATGGAGCTGAGCGGCTGTGGCATTGTAAATCAAAACAATCTAAAACATAAATAATCAACGTTCCTCCCCCCCTACCCACTCCCTCATTCAACCCCCACCCCAGCGGGCCGCGGTGAAATGATGTAGAGCGCTCGCACAAATAACACGACTAGTCCACCCAGGGGTCCGCACTAAGAAAGCAAGTGTTTTACTGTCTCCACAACTGCACCACAGCGGCGGGGGCGAGCAGAGTCATCAGTGAGATATTTCTATTTCTTCGCCAATTATAAATTTGTTTCTGTCCGTGTTTCATTTTAATATCTATTACTATCTTGTATTCAGATTAAATTTTAAGTTATTTCTATAAATGTTTTGGCTTCCAGCTATGTTTGAAAAGGTAAAATACTTGTAACGGTTTGCATTTCTTTGTTACATGATATAAATTGAGTTATATAATATGATACATTATGAACAAACAATAAGTCATTATGTATACAATATCATTTATTTCACAAAAAGGTTCATCATTTCTCAACAGTCGTAAACGTTTTCACTACTGTCTTAAGAATGTGCTATTCTGATAGAGAAATATTGACAATTACTTGTTACATTGTTAGTTAATCAAATGATCATATTACATTTAAACCAAACTAAAATACGGCAATAAACCACATTACCAATTATTCTTAGAGCTAATAAATAGTATATAGTAAAAAAAAATATGTATATGGTAAGAACACAAAATTAATTTTTTAAGACTGTACCATGTAAAAAGTGGCTCAAATCTATCTATGAATTATTCATTGATGAAATCTAACTGACCTATGATTCTATCCACCATATGTGACAGCACAGTTGAATTTACACTGTTTTTTGTTACCACAGTCCGCAATACAAGCACCCAGTGCAATGTAGTCAGCACGTTTGATTATCTCAAGTCCACAGTTGGCTACAGCACACAGTGCGTCACCGCAGTGAGTTATACATAGTCTCTTGTCCACTGAAATAGGTGATCTATTGATGAGTACATAATGTTTGTAAAGGTGGAAATAAGTAAAATAAACGTTTGTTCATCACCTTCTATCAATTATGTTTCATTTAAAAGGTTTCACTCTTATGACATGAATAAATTGAGCTAAGATAATGTTGATAAATTCTGCATAAGTAGAATGCTAAGATCTTAAAATAGATAATTCATTATAACAAAGTAAAAGAATGAGTATATATTTTTATACATATTCAAAGGGATGTTAGCGTTTCATCAACCTGTCCCTCTTAAAGCTTTGAAATGAGGTCTTTCTCCTAAAATGGTTCACCGGTGCGGCCCCCACACACACCTGCGTGACGTGCACCAATAACGGCAGCCCCACTACCATTCGATACCCTTAAAACAGTAAAAGGCCAAAAAACAATTGAAATGCATTTTTCCCTTCGCAGGAGCTTAGTTGCTTGTTCCGACTTTTTTCCTTGTTCATCCTTATGAAGTCTCGTGGTTTCCATTTCTCTATTTCCTAGTGGATTCAAAAGTCCGCTTTAAGGTCTTTCTCCACTTCCTCCTAACCGTCTGCTTCTGCTTCGCCCTTAGGCCTTATTGAAGCTAGACCTCTGTTGTTTAGAATGTTTTCCATTCTTTCTATTTGGATTTTTAGCTGTTATATTTGGTTCTTCGTATAGTTCGTACAGTTATGAATTGGTTCTACTTCTCCACTCGTTATTGTTTTTTTTTACTAAATCTTAGTAAATATATATATATATATATATATATATATATATATATATATATATTAATGTCTTTGAATACTTCATCTTCAAAGACAATTAAAACAAAATTGTAATTTAGTTTTCCTATGGGCAGACCGACAATTTATAATAGAAATCTACCATTCATGTTCAATATGATATCTATTAAAATTGACGAAATTGTTTCAGAATTCAATAGTTGTTTTTTTATTACCTTATATGTTGAAAGTATTTCATTTCAATTCCTCCACTGCTATTCTTTACCAATTCATAGGCGTAACAGTATTTGGAAAACCCAATTGCAGTGCATGGTGGTTTGTTAGGAGTCAATGGTAGCAGGGCCGGCGCCAGAGTATTTGCCGCCCTAGGCGAACCTGTCGCACTCCGCCCCCTACTAAAGGCAACTAAAAGAACTAATATTTAAAGTAAAATTATAACTTTCATGAAGGAAAACTATGCTGTCGTTTGTTTCAATAACTATTAAAGGTTTAACAGAATCTCTACAATGTCATGTATAATTGTGTTTAATGGCTATAGGCTACAATCAATACAATGTCATGTATAATTGTGTTTTATGGCTATTGGCTACAATCAATACAATGTCATGTATAATTTGTTTTATGGCTATAGGCTACAATCGTAAAATAATAAAATAAATCTATAATTAAATTTCAAACTTTATTTTTCGTGCTTTTGCTTTAGAAAATGTAGAAACGAGTTCCATCAGATCAATGTCTCTAGCAATATCATGTTCGATTGACACAGTAGCTAATCCAACAAGACTTTCTTGTAGCATGGACGTTCTCAAATATGTTTTTATCAGTTTGAGTTTTGAGAGAAGCTTCGCTCACCACTGGCCACAGAAACTGGAAGTGTGAAGAGGATTCGGAGAGCTATAACAGTGTTGGGCACACTATCTGTTAGATTATTTTTCAATATAAAGTTTAGTACATCATGTGGCGATGCACACCTTGCAACTCGTCTTGAAATGGCTTTCAGTTCACTGCTTAGATCAAATGCATCAATATCTTTGGAGTCTCCATGTCGCTAAGCTTTCAAGATTCAAACAATGTTCTGTAACTTCCCTGCTAGTTTTACTTTGTAAACTATGAACATCATACAGGAAAACAAACACTGAACACATTTTTTGCATCAGAGTGAACCTTTCATCAACTGATTGTATGGCTGTGTCAAGAATAGCGAAGTAAAAGTTTACTTTGAATTTGTCTTTTTGATCATGAATGGGTTCTTCGTTATCTCTTTCATATGGAAATTGTTACTTCTTTCTTCTGATATGGGTTGGTTAGGGTTCGAAAAGTGCTGTTATCTCTAAATTGACTGCGATTTCAGCTGCATCTACGAGTGTTTTCTCATACTCTGTGTCATTTCTGCGGTTATTTAGAAACTTCTTTGTTTCAGCCAGATGATTGATGGCGCCACGTATATCTAATTCTTTTTTTTTTGAAATTGTTTACTACTCATGTTGATCTCAAACAACACGTCATACCACACAACCAGAGAAACGACAAACTTAAAACTAAAAATGGCTTTTGCAATAACCCGCGCATCTGTTCGTGATGTATTACCAGATGCTCCCAATAAATTTGTGTCATCCGCAATCTCTGCCAGAGCATCGTAGATTTCACCAAGCTGATAACGAAGAGGGCTTTAAAGCATCAATTCGACTTTCCCATCTTGTTTCACTCGGTGGTTTAACAGTGAGACTAGAAACATTGTCGAGTTAAAACTTCCCAACGGCGAGTTGATGCAGAAAAGAATGCATAAACACGTTGCACTAGATCAAAGAAGGTTGTTGCTTCTAAGCAACATTTTGCGGCATCATTTACAGTTTTAGCAAAAGGCGAAGCGTTAACCCCTGCTATTAACTAACTTTAATCTTCACAGTCCACTTAAGTAACGTCTTTTAAAATGAGATCGATCACCGACGTTTTTTTAAAGTGCTTTTTAAGTTCAAAAGACACAGATTGGCTGCATTTGAAAACACGTTGTTTAAGCGGAGATTACAGACAAAGGTTACTTGATGTAGTCAAATTTCTCCCAAATCAAATGATTTGAAATATAACGCTGTTTCTATAGTATTTACATAAGAAAACTAAATATCTTACCTACAGTATAAGTTGGCAGTCGAGTAACTCTACGACAATTAATTTTCAATTGTTTAATTTATTTTTTTAATACCTAGGCCTATATATATAATTATCTTCTTCACCCAACCATAATGGACAACAGCAGCAGCCTGCAAGACGCAATCCTATATATTTATAGATAGATGAGTTGCGTTTGTAGTTTTCCGGAATACGTCAAAGCATGCATGACGTATTCAACCACGTTCGACAACTCGCGCGTTGTTTTCTGATTTCTTTTATAAAACCAGATTATTTTAATTTCTAATCTGACGTTTTGTCCTTTTATTTAGTGAAATATATTAAGAATTTCAATATTAATAAACTCTTAGCACTAAAATATTATTCAATCCATGTATTACTAAAGGACTTCAATTGTTTTAATATTTTTATTTTTAAGTCTTTTACTACCACGGCTGCCGCCCCAGAATTTTGCCGCCCTAGGCGGCCGCCTAGTCCTGCCTAGTGGTTAAACCGGGCCTGAATGGTAGAGGATTCTTTAAATAGCGATGCATTTATTGTCAGGCCCGACCTTTAGGCCGATTTGACCGATTGCTCCAAATCGGGCCCCACAATTTACAGATTTACACTAGGTAATACAGTGGATTCCCCCTTAATTGGGACACCGCTTAATTGGGACAGCCACTTATTTGGGACAAATCTCAAAGAAAACCAAACCAAGAAGCCAATAGTTAATGTGTATGTTTAATTGGGACATCCACTTAATCGGGACAAAAAAGCCTCGGCCCTGATTTGTCCAAATTAAGCGGAATCGACTGTAGTTGTTTTTGTAAAAAAAATAATTAGAAGAGGGGGGCCTCGCAAGCATCCGTTAAATTGGGCCTCGCAATACGTAAGGCTGGGCCCTGCTTATTTATAAAATATATAGTTTGCTGAATGGCAGTGTTAGATAAGAATCAGGTGTACTACAGCAATTTTCTTTTATCCAAGGTGCTAAAGAAATGATGGAATGGACATGTGTGGAATGAAGTGCAGTGCGGACAAACCATGTAAGATTGAATGCCAACATTCGGCCTAAGAGTGAGAGAGCCTGACCCTCAAATTTGTACAGCTTCTTGCCCTTTAATGGATTTGGTCTGCTTTTCAACCTGCTCAGGAATAATCGGCTAACAGGACGACACTTTACTTGTTCTAACAGTCGACGCATCAATTAAAAGTTATTTTTTTTTAATTTTTCAATGTCTTGTCAGTCGTTACGCTGACATTGTTTCGATGAATTCCCAGCATAATTTGTATTATTCCCAATGGCATGTAGGCTACTTGTTCATTTTTCATGGAGTAAAACTTTGTACATGTATTAAATTGTGTTTAGTGTTTTTATCAGTACTATATTAAGTATGTGAATCTAAGAACCAATATCTACAAACTAAAAAAAAGTGTTTTACTTACAATCCGAGGATAAAATTATGAAATAGCTAATATATTACTGTGACGAGCTAAAGTAGATTTAGAGACAGAGACAATCCCCTTCGACCTTTTAACATAGTAGATATCTAAGAATTAAGATTAGTACGAATAATAGTGACAAGGTGACAGACGACTTAGGGCAAGGTGAAGAAACAATAGAATAGTAGACAGCAAAGGTGTGAAGACCGGGAGGCGACGTCGGACAGCGTCTAGTAGGTTAACAATGACGACCAGAAAGATTAGATAGTGAAGAGACTGTGACGTACTTAGGGTAATTAGGGCACGGACGTTAGGGGCTCGGATTCGACATTAGTTAGTTAGGCGCCTCTGGAGTCAGGAGAAGTTATGAGAGGAGTTAGGACGAGCTAGAGAAGAGAGATAGTTACGAGAGCGACGAGAATAGTTTAGAGATCTTTAGTTAGTCAGAGTTGAGGCAGAGCAAATTGCTGTGGACTTAAATGTGTATTCGTTTATGGACTTGTTGTATTCTGATGTACATTCATGTAAATAAATCGTTGTACTAACAACGCATCGAGTTTGATTGCTTTTTGAGTTGTGACAAAGGAGTGAGCAAATAAGAGTGAAACAGACAGACATTAAGCTAAATTGACATCTCTACGTTTGAATTAAAACGCACAACTCATAACATAAACCAAAGGGCCTGAGACGTTTATTGAGCATAACCAAAGAGCCCGTAACATGTATGAAGCATATAAAAAGGACCCGTAACAATTACCAAAACACAGTGAGCTGGAGAGATAGCCTATATGCAGAGGCTATTTGCCCCGCAAGGAGTTTAAGAAATTAAGTCAAGTTTATATATTACAAACATGAAAAAGTTTTATCTTCTGAATAAACTCATTATTCTTATCAGAGTGCATTACATTCTTTATATCAAAATAAAAACAAAAACTGCTTACCAAATCATTCTAACACTGAACGTCCGAAATGATAATTTTTAGTCCACAAAATGGACACAAAAATGACGGAAAGTAAAAGAAAATATTCGTGCAATGATATTAATAATAATAACTTAGATGTTAGTGTATAGTATAGATCCTTAATGATAGTGTTCTATTTTTTTACTTTTCCTTTTTGATAAATTAAGTTTTTAAAATTGCATTTTAATCTTTATTAGCAATTAAGTTTGTCTCGTATTTATTAAAAAAGACAGCTAACTAAAGTTATTACAGGCTTATACAAGTTAATACAAGCTAATACACATTAATACAAGTTAATCCGCCATTCATCAACAAAGAGAATAATCATATTTCAATATGGGAAATAAATTATATCATTCTATAGTGGTTTTTTTTTTGTACAATACAATTAAGAAGTTTTTCATCACATATACCGTCGTTTACAGATAGTCTCCTTTTATTGCAAAAGACATTTTATGTGTTTTTTTTTTAATCAGTTGTTTGACATTTAAGACTTTTTGTATTAAATCTCAGTACAAATCAAGCAAATACACACACATACACCGCTGTCAATCATAAATCATAAAAATCGATTCCGAACGTTTGTATAGCTAACCAAGTTAATAAGTTAATTGAAAATCGGTTTCGGTTGATTATATTAAAAAAAATTCTGCTAGAGAGATTTGTATTTGTTAAATAAGTGAAGGATAAAATTGAAGCAATTTCTTCTTATTAAACAATGAAGTTATCATACAGTTGATGTCTAATTCAGTTTAAATTGTTTACAAATGATGGGTATGTTTAGATTTTGTTAAAGAACTAGACACTTGCTTATTGTTTTTTTTTTAATCCTAAACTAGAGAAATTATGTGATGCTTAAATAATCTGTATTACATTGTAAGCCATAATCTACAATGGTTCTGTATTCTGTATTACATTGTAAGACATTATCGACAATGGTACTGTATTTTATATTACATTGTAAGACATTATCGACAATGGTACTGTATTTTATATTACATTGTAAGACATTATAGACAATGGTACTGTATTTTATATTACATTGTAAGACATTATCGACAATGGTACTGTATTACATTGTAAGACATAATCTACAATGGTACTGTATTCTGTATTACATTGTAAGACATTATCGACAATGGTATTGTATTCTGTATTACATTGTAAGACATAATGTACAATGGTATTGTATTCTGTATTACATTGTAAGACATTATCGACAATGGTACTGTATTCTGTATTACATTGTAAGACATAATGTACAATGGTATTGTTACTGTATTCTGTATTACATTGTAAGACATAATCTACAATCGTACTGTAATGTTTATAGGCGGAACTTACCGACGACAACGAAGGACAGCACTGTTTGTCTTGGCGGTGGTACTGGTTTGTATTATATCGCTGTACGCCAAGTTATTCAAGTACAACGTACGTACTTCAACCGAAGCAGGCACGTACGATACAACAACCACACAAAAGAAAAGTAGGTTTTTCAAATTTCGGAAATGTTTCTTCATTTATAGTATATACATTATACACTCTATTGTTAGATAATTTGTACTAAAATACTATTTTCCTTATAATCATTATTTACAAAAAGAAATTAAAAATAGCAATAATTTACTAATTTTAGTATTTGATTAAATAAAAAAAAGCCAAAGAATGTTATCAAAGCAAGTGGTGTAACTTGGTTGGGGGGGGGGGGGGAGACGTCCCATTGCAGCGCAATTTTCGGCAGTAGTTGATTACTTTGATTGTTACAGGATTGTCGCGGCATTATATGAATTGGTACATGACGACACTATAGCTAGTATACCACCGGATACAAAGGCCACACTTGGTTACAATCACTCAGTGACTATGGAGACAATGAGTAGTTTGTTGTCTTTTAAGACGCCAGTAAACAAAACAAAAAAAAGCAGAAATTCCAAATATTTTCACGAAAGATATGTATATTAATATATACATATATGCTTATATCAGCGTTTCTTTGTGATATATATAATGCTTCGATGTTATTTAAAAGCAAAGTGTCATTATGACACCTTTGATTTATATAATAGCTTATGACATAAACAAAGATAAATGTTGGTTTTTTTTTATTTGCTATTCAAAATACTCGAACCTGCACTCATTTCCTTCCCCTCCTTAACAGACAATTACCGCTCTACACGGATCGTTGTCGTAATGTTATCTCAACGGTCGAATTACGAACCTCTGACCACTAATAGTGCTGTACATTTTCTGTAGTGCCCTTTCAGTAACGTGAGTATCTCCCAGGTCTGACTCTCAAATTGCTAAGCCATTCCTTTAAAAAAAAAAACAAACCGCTACAGTGGTTAACATGCCACTACTACCTGTGATGGCAAAGAGAGTGCCGCCCGGGGCGTGCCCCCTCCCCCCCTCCCGCCCCCGGCTCTACCGTATTCACGCCTCAATCCTTTTTTATATTTCCCTTATCACCATAGATGTGGCTTCAACGGCCGTGGATGCGTCATTATTTTATCCCGGGCATGCAGCTGCTTCAGGAAACTCAGCAATCGTACATCAGATGTGGAGAGTCCTGCAAGAGTTGATCACAGCAGAATCAGACTTACCTCCGCCTCAGAGGATACAGCCGTGTCTTGCAGACTTGTGGAACGGTAATAACCGTAAACAAATACCATGCTTTGTATTCTTGCTAAAAAAAATTATGCTAAGGATGATGAGTTCAGCAATAATTTATTATACCCCTCTTGATAAGTACACGTCGTTGCCATGACAACAATATGAAAGTGGAGAGCGGAATTATTTTCTAACACAGGAAGTTTTCTTTTTATGTCATCTATATTTTAACTCTTGATATATACAGGGAGGTAATAGGATATTTTTCTCGCTTTTTTTAACACACTGCAAACAGTTGGGATTCATGGATAGTTTAACCCCATGTGGTCACAAAATTATTTACAACCCGAGATGAAAAAGCTTTAATACAAGACGCTTCATATTTTTATTGTTTTGGCTAAAGTACTATGACCTGTAAAGTGCTACCCAATGTGAAAAAAAACTCTTTATACGTTTTCCCATTGTGATACAAAACTGTCATCAAGATTTCTAAACTGTTTAGGAGTTAATATACATTTAAAAGTCATAATAAAATAGTATAGGACAGCAGCTTTATTTTAAAAGGGGTAGTTCACATATTACATAACGCAAAAATAACTCCATTATGGAACATATTCTGGACCCCTTACTCTAAAGTATATATATATATATATATATATGAGATACCCACCACCCTCTCTAACATTCACCACCTTTGTAGAAAATATTTTTAATTTAAAAAAAAAAAATTGAAAGCATTATAATAAAAGCCTAAAAGCAATCATGCGTAAAATAAAATGTGAAAGACTAAAAAAAAAAAAAATTAGCCCAGATGTGCTATTATATTCTGTGACAAGAAATAAGTCAAGCACCGCACGGTGTTTTTAGAGCATTCGAAAAAAATGCTCTATTGTCCCCGTTTTGTCTGTCTGTCTGTCTGTCTGTCTGTCATCACCTCTAGATATCTCAGCAACCATAAGTCCTAGACCCATGATGTATATATTTCATTGTGTAAGTCTTGGCCTCTAAGTGTACATCAAAAAAGTCCATTTCGCGATTTGACCTCTCAGGGCCAAAATATAAGAGATTGTTGTGTATCGTTTTGCTTATATTTTAAATATAAATAATAAAGCTAATCAAATAAAAAAGTAATCATTATTTATTTTTGTAACAGTTATTCAACATGACTTACTTGTCCTTTTGTCTTAGATTTATGCATTACACAATTGAATTTATAAACATTTCCAACAAAATTTACAAATATTTACTGAAAGATAACAATTAAAACGTACTGAAAATGCGCTAACACGTCCTGTGTCCAGAATGGAACAGGCTTAATTGCTTGTTTTTTTTAATTTGCATACCTAATTGAACTATTTATACCTCACCAGCTTGTATTCTCAGCACCTAGCTCACGCTCTTGAGCGAGGACCACTTTGAACGGCTGTAGGGATCTGTTGTCCCCGAAGTTAAGGCTGAGTGACGAGGAGTCGGAGATCGTCCGGAACATGACGGAGCACATCCCGGCCAATGACGTCATTGTTGTCTCGGCCACGTCAGAGAACCATTACAACGAGACGCAATCCATGATCCACAATCTGCACAGCACGGTGTATCCCAGAGTCAGAAACATGACTTTCGTTTTGTTTGATCTAGGGCTGACTGAAGGGCAGAGAATAATTGTAAATGACATTGAGTGATGATGATCAGCAGCTTGAATATCTTAGTCATGGTTCCATGTTATTCTGTCATCTATCTATCTATCTATTTATCTTATCTATCTATCTTATCTATCTATCTATCTATCTATCTATCTATTTATCTATCTATCTATCTATCTATCTATCTATCTATCTTATCTATCTATCTATCTATCTATCAAATCTTAATCCATCTACATCTATCTATCTATCTATCTATCTATCTATCTATCTATCTATCTATCTATCTATCTATCTATCTATCTATCTATCTATCTATTTATCTATCTATCTATCTATCTATCTATCTATCTATCTATCTATCTATCAAATCTAATCTATCTATCTATCTATCTATCTATCTATCTATCTATCTATCTATCTATCTATCTATCTATCTATCTATCTATTTATCTATCTATCTATCTATCTATCTATCTATCTATCTATCTATCCTATCAATCTAATCATCTAATATCTATCTATCTATCTATCTATCTATCTATCTATCTATATCTATCTATCTATCTATCTATCTATCTATCTATCTATCTATCTATCTATCTATCTATCTATCTATCTATCTATCTATCTATCTATCTATCTATCAAATCTAATCTATCTATCTATCTATCTATCTATCTATCTATCTTATCTATCTATTCATCTATCTATCTATCTATCTATCTATCTATTCATCTATCTATCTATCTATCTATCTATCTATCTATCTATCTATCTATCTATCAAATCTAATCATCTATCTATCTATCTATCTATCTATCTATCTATCTATCTATCTATCTATCTATCTATCTATCTATCTATCTATCTAACAAATCTAATCCATCTCTCTATCTTTCCGCCTATTAAATAAATCAGATTAATGTTATGCAATTAGGTAAACAAATTATTTTTCATATAGAAAGTTATCTATGTAACTTACTAAATAAAGTCCTTACTGACTAAACTAATATATATATATATATATATATATATATATATATATATATATATATATATATATATATATATATATATATATATATATATGCTTTTTCCAGACACAGAAAGCTTGTCAATGTCACCTGATTCAGTTTCCTATCAACAGTTTCCCAAATTTTTCAAAGGAACCTGGCTGCTATACTTGGAAACCAATGATAGTTTTGGTATTTATTTTGTTCCTTGTGTACCATCTGACAGTTATTATGACCCAATGTAAGACTGTGAGTCAATCAAAACTTTAAATCAATTATATTTACACAATTTTTTTTTTAGAACTGATGTTAATTAATTTTAAACTTGGTTTTTATTTCTAACACAACAGGCTTCAATTATGAAGGCTAGAAAATTTGTTGTAGTATCAGGATGCGTCCATTCGATGGAATGACCTATTCCCAGAAGTCTTAGAACGGGCGTGGATAAGCTTGGCATACAGGTCAACGGGAATTAATAGAATGCACAACATCCCAGTTGCCACAATGAAAGGGGTCAGTAAACTTTAATGACATAAGCGAAGAATGTGCCTAGGGTGCAGTAGAAAAAAATAATGGTTCCTAAAAATGACTGACATCAAAAAGGGCTTTTGTAGCCTCATAGCGTCAGAGCCTCAGGCGCTCACCTGATACACCTACTGTTAAATACACCTCTGAGAACAATGTATTGAGCGCGAATTGATGGCAGTGGGGGCATATGCCTAACAATGACTGCAACATGAGAATTAAATCTTCTACTTATTAAATGGGATCTAACTAATATTTATTAGCAAATTTCTATCTAGATTCAAGGAACTAAATAGCAAATTTAATTACATACTATTACCTTACTGCAGATACATCAGTATGTAAATTAAGTTATAAGTTTAAACAAATAAACTAACTAAAGAATACTATTTTCTTATTTGTGTTTTAAAACCAATTATTTCTAATTTTTTTCTTTACTTTGAATTCAAAGATGTTGTCTCTGTGTGCCGGTATATGTTTTTTTTTTATAAAACGTTTTTCTCTAGCTAATTGTGCTGTCTACAAAAAAAACAACATATTATTATTTCAGACTTTTGACTTTATGGGAGATCAGCCATGTGCTTATCTCCCTTACAGACAGCTGGAAAGTGGTGTAGGTGTTTTCAAAAATGATCCATTTGTTCTGAAGACGGTTCTAGAACCTTGGGCTAAATGCGGCTTCATACGGGAATGTTTTTGTCCTACAAACGTACCCACTGACAGAAATTGTCGCCGCCCGGAGTTTACAGGACTGCACAGGTGTCACAGGTTTGTTTATAGGACGTTGCTATAGAAACCACGCGTTCTCTTGTACTTCCTAGTTCAGATGTGTTTAAAGGTTCATGCACAGGCTGGCCTAAACCGGTTGGACCGATTCTCCAACCAAAAAAAACAACAACAACGGACCAGTGCTTGTGCAATCCACTTTAGACCTGCCAGGCATTTACAAATAATGTCAGAAATACTTTTCTATTGCAAGCTGGGGTGCAAATCAATGTTCTAAATAGGGCGTTGCGCATAGGCTTATAAATCACGTTTTACGGAAGTCAAAGGTTTCTTAAGAGTTACTAGGTGGAAAAATGTATACAATTAAGGATGGGTGGGGGGAAGGGGTTAGAGTGGAGAACCCACGGTCTGCAGATTAACGACTGTTTTTTTTAGTTGATATATGTGTATGGCAACCGTAACTGGTATTACTGTATGAAAAGTAACAAGTAGATAATGCAACAGACTATTTATTTGAACTGTTAGCTTAGTCTGTATTTGCCATTTAGCCTATATCAATAATACCCCAAAATCTGTATAACAATAGTAGTATGTCACAGATTTTTGTTTTAATGAATCGACTCAATTATCAACCTATTTGTTATCCTATCAGATACGACCAGTCAGCGCTGTCTGTGATTGTAACGAAGTTATTCGGTAACCAAAGATACAGGTTTCACATGCCAGACTCTGACGATGAAAACAAAGGCCGGTACTTTGTTGTCAACAGACACCAACGGGAGCCAACGTATTTCAATGAACTGATTGCAAAGATGAAATCGTCTTCACCGTGAACATGCCGAATGAAACTAATATTGATACGTGACATGATCGAACTCGTTAAGTCTAACTTTAGATGATCTTTTTCACAGCAATTACTAACAGATTCGTTATACAAGAATAATTGCTCACTGAGCAGACCAATGTGATTGGGTCTCCAACGATAACCACTCACACATTTCAACCTAATGGTCGATTTTCTTGGGGCTATAATACAGCAGTCTTTAGTATAATCATGGGTGTGAGTGTGTCTGTGGGGAGGTACCTGCAAAAAAGTAATGTTGACATAGATATAGAGGTATTTTAGAGATTAAGAAAGAGCTCATGTAAATATCATAAGACTTTTGAAGTCTTATCTCTTATGTTTTTGTTTAAAATAACAACAAATTGAAATCTTGTGTACGTTTTTGTATTAAATCTGAAAATCTTGTGTACGTTTTTGTATTAAATCTGAAATGTAATATTGACTCAAAGGCGTAATTACCTTCAGTGACCCCTGGAACGGATTTGGAAAATGTTACACCCATTTCTTTTGCCGAGGTCTGGCAGATGCCGCCTCTCGCTGGTGATACTAATTGAAGAAGGCCACCCCCCCCCTCTCTCTCCTAGTTAGCCGCTGCCCTAATTTAATGATCTTTAAGTCCTATTATGTATATATGTATATATATATATATATATATATATATATATATACAGGCCCGTAGCGTGCGGGGGCCCGGGGGCCGGGCACCACCTGCGTTTTGTCTGCCCCCTCTGCTTGATTTGTTCTACTTAGTAAAATGTATTACCTGCCCCCCCTGCTATTGCCTGGCCCCTGCTGTAGAATGCCTGGCCCCTGCAGTAGAATTTTCACGCTACGGGGCTGTATATATATATATATATATATATATATATAGAGAGAGAGAGAGAGAGAGAGATACATACAGATAAATAGATAGATATGTATATTCAATGGTATTAAAGAATTTGTTAATATATTAAGCTATAATATTGTATTGGTCTATCTATATATTGGGTGATAATTAATTATTTATACTTTTGTAAATGTAAAGAAACATTTTCAAAGTACAAAACATTCTTTATAGTCTGTATATTTTATGTTAATCTGTATATAATTTTAAACGAATTTTTTAATAAGCTTTCCTAACAATAAGGATAAAAATAAAAACGAACAAATATAAGTTCAAGTCAACGTTAAAAATAAAAAAAACCCAAGAAAATGTGGTTATAAATTAACAGGACATTGTCATTTGCTAAAGTTTCGGAGCATTATTTCGTCAGTTTTGCTTCAAATGTTTCAATGTTTATAATTATCTGATATTAGAAAATATAAAAGTTTTCAATAAAGAATATTTTTTGAAAACAATTTATCCTTCATTCATAATATTTTAATAAGAGAAGAATGAAGTTGGAGTACAAATACATGCAGTTACACGCTAACAAAATATTTTTTATTAACGTGGCCAGAAAACGTAGAATCGTCAAACGTCAATGAAAAACTGAAAAAAAAAAAAAGAAAATTATTTTAATTTATACCATAAATTAATCCTGATATTGTTATAATGATAAACAAAATGTTATAACACTACTAAACAGTTTTATTCGTCATGAAACTAAACCGCTAAACATGGTATAGATTTATATAGCCTTCTTCGAAATTTATAAATCAAGACACATTTTAATACTGTTGGTAATTAAATTCCTCTTTAAAATGAAGAATTAGTAAAAAAAATGCGGAAAAAGTAATTTATTTTGAATACTTTCAATTTTTAGCTTAACTAATTGCCCAACCCTTATTTTTTATGAGCTTTTAATTAATTTCCCTTTCTGCCCTCAAAACTTGTATTTCACTTTTGGAGCTTTATGAGCGTAAAGCCTCAATTTTGGCACAATGTAGGTTTGGCGAAAATAATGGAAAGTTTACTTCTCTCAAAACTAATATGATAAAAATACACTAAAATGTAAAATAAAAAACAGCTAATTATATCATACTAATATTTAAGTTAGTGTTCATTTCTAAAGTTTGAAAGGTGGTTGATGACAGTATAACGAACTAAATACATGCGTGTAGCCAATAAGCTGTAATAAGTTATAAATAAATTAATATTCTATATAACTAGATAGGCACCCATACTTTACTATATCTTTTTAAATTTGTAGTACATTAAAAAAATGTTTTTAACAAATTGTTATATATATATATATATATATATATATATATATATATATATATATATATGTACATACCTTCCACGTTTATCCTCCATACTTGACAGCACAATCAAATTTACAGTGCTCATCGTTACCACAGGCCGCAACACAGGCCCCTAATGCGATGTAGTCGGCCCTCTTCTGAAACAGCTGAGATGGGCAGTTGCTCAACATGCACGCCACATTACCTGCGCAGCCACTCAGACATGCTCTTTTGTTACCTGCAAAACAGTCAAATGTTTGTTACATATTTGGAGCATGTTACTTTGTGTTAATCCGTTATGATATGGAGATGTGCTGGTGGTTGATGACTTGTAAATCAAAAGTTAAATTTAAAGTTATATGAAAAATAGAAAAATTATGCAATTAATAAATATCCCCCCCCCATCTAGTTCTAAAATTGGTGACGATTGGGGGGACTGTCAATAATTAAATGGAAGGGGTCTAAAATCTGTTGAAATGATTGGGTAAGTTGTATTTTTTACTTTGTATAATATGGTTATTTTAAGTACATACCTTCAGAAGTTGTTATGGTAACAATCAAAACAACTAAAGCGAAAATAAAAGCACTTTTCATTTTTTTTTTTTTAAATAACAAAAATTATAATCAACTAATGAAAAATGGATTATCTCAGTCTGAAAATTATTGATCTTTAAATACTTTTCCTAGCAATCTATCCAGAATGTAGTACATAAGTAAACAATGCATAAAAGGAAATGCAAAAAAAGAAAAACTTTAATTAGGTTAAGAAAAAGAAAGAAAGTGATAAGAATATAATATTCATTTTAGGTCATCGAAATTTGGCTAGTGTGTTGCGTTGAGACCAAATAAATTTGGCTAGTGTGTTACGTAGAGACCAAATAAATTTGGCTAGTGTGTTGCGTTGAGACCAAATAAATTGGGCTAGTGTGTTACGTAGAGACCAAATAAATTTGGCTAGTGTGTTACTTTGAGACCAAATAAATTGGGCTAGTGTGTTACGTTGAGACCAAATAAATTGGGCTAGTATGTTGCGTTGAGACCAAATAAATTGGGCTAGTGTGTTACGTTGAGACCAAATAAATTGGGCTAGTGTGTTACGTTGAGACCAAATAAATTGGGCTAGTGTGTTACGTTGAGACCAAATAAATTGGGCTAGTATGTTACGTTGAGACCAAATAAATTGGGCTAGTGTGTTACGTTGAGACCAAATAAAATAGTTTTTTTTTATTGAAATGATGAAAAGCATATCAGATTTAGATTTTTTTGGTGAAATCAATAATTAATTAATCATAAAAATAAACATTAAAATTAAAACTTGCATCTAAAAATATACTGGATTTGATAATCATTTTTAAAAATTTATTTCAGTAATTTGCAAAAATTATTGATATCTCTGCCAAGTAAAGAAAGAGTTGAATTAATAGATTTAAAGAAAAAATATATATCGTATTTTATAGAACTAAATTTTCATCTTTTATTTAACTATTTATGAATTAGTTGATATTATTTTTCACCCCAATAAAATGTGATAATTTTGTAGAAATGTGTCTTGGCAAGAGGAACTCCTATAGATCTGTGGTCCCCATGGGCGTATTGAAAAAATGTCATATAAGAGGGGGCAAATGCCCCCCCTTACATTTAAAAGAAATGTCATAAAGTTGTTATTTGCTCCCCCTGAAATTCTTTGCCCCCCCCTGGAAAAATTCCTAGCGACGCCCATGGTGGTCCCCCAACCTTTTTTCTCGCCAAGGACCAGTCAACGTTTGATAATTTCACAGCTCGGCCCGCTGGTGGGAGGGGACTTTGGTTAATTTATATTTTAGATCGTGTTCATCTATAATGTTACTGCCGCTGCAGCCGATGATCTCCCGGTTAAACCCTCGTTTATTGAAAGTCGCCCAATCCAGAGAGAAATACCATCACAGTTAATAAAAAGGAGATAATTTAATGTTTCTTGGTTGACAAGCGCAAATCATGAACCAGCACAACCAGGAATTCCAAAAAAAAAAAAATACAACAACAACAACAAAAAAAAAAACAACTTTTATAATGTTGACTTTCAACGATCACAATAATAACAAAGACGTTACTTGACCAGTTAGACCTGGGAGGATTGCCACTGTTCTGAATCGTCCGCTTCCTATAGAGTCTCAAACTTAATTGCTTAAAAATTCAATTATAATATAATCTACTTTGTCAAACTTTACTGCACGGTATTTATAATGTAGCGTGCACATAGCACCACTAAGAAGCACCATCATGCGACACAGATTGGATCTATTCTAATCTGTGAGATCATGCGGCACAGGTTAGATCTATTCTAACCTGTGAGATCATGCGAGCTTCTTAATCGAGTGATATAACCACTCACAGGGCTATGTGCTAACAACCAAATGGCGTCATCATTTTAATTATATTCAGACTGGGCGGAGGGGCGAGTGTCAGTTTCGGGGCCTATGATGAATTTAATTTGCGGGGCCAGTGTCTATTGTTCGATGCAGTGCCGAGAGCCGTATGTGAAGGTATCGGTGAATGATTCTGATATGACATAAATTTTCTTACTCGGCATTATTATTTTGTAATACCACTGGCTAGATTCATACGTGACACGTAGCTTTGTGCACCGAACAATGAAACATGTTGAATGGTTTTCTATATCATGCTATTACTATTACAACCAATATTAACTTGACACTGACCCATATATCCAATGCATTTCGTCGATATGTTGAGTAAGGTATATATATATATATATCTTAGATGTCAGAACAACGGAATGATGTAAGTGTTATTATTTAAACAAGTATGCGAGAGAGAAAGGGAGGGGGGGGGGGCGCTAAAGCTTGACATCACAGTTTTGTCAGCAGACATTTTATTTGAAATTCTGTCACATTACTTGGCTCACCTCCTTCCTATCCGAGGCTTCCCTCTGGGTACAGGAGCTATTTTAAAAATGTTTTATGATGAGGTGTAAGCTACTCTGTAGGGCGGGGGTCAACCTTAGGCTCGGGGCCTGATAGGGCAACAATTTTGTAAGCGGTCCGAATGCGGCCCTGCTTTTAATGGCATACATTTATCGAATTTTTTCCAGCAATGTCATATTTTTCATTAATACCTCGCATAAAATATATAATTTTGGCTGTATTTGTAGCATCCTCGCGATCAGATATAGACAAGGCAAAACATTTCTCGATAGTTATTTATTTATGCTTTAAATCATCAGTGATAACCTCATATCTTATCATTCTTCTTTGGTCAAAACTGCAGGTCTAGTAGGACACAGTATTTCTGTTTTTTGGAGCTGCATATTTTTTCAAGGATAACTACCCCAGTTAAAGAGGGAAGTATGGCCGAGTGGTGTAGGGCAGTGGTCCCCAACCTCCGGGTCCGGAGAACGGAGCCGATACGTGGATCAAAGGGTACTGGGCCGCCTAAGAAACATTTTATTATTTCCTTTTTTACTTGTTGTGGTGTATTTCTCACGGGGCGACTTTCCATGGACTACGGGCTAACATGGAGCTGAGCGGCTGTGGCATTGTAAATCAAAACAATCTAAAACATAAATAATCAACGTTCCTCCCCCCCTACCCACTCCCTCATTCAACCCCCACCCCAGCGGGCCGCGGTGAAATGATGTAGAGCGCTCGCACAAATAACACGACTAGTCCACCCAGGGGTCCGCACTAAGAAAGCAAGTGTTTTACTGTCTCCACAACTGCACCACAGCGGCGGGGGCGAGCAGAGTCATCAGTGAGATATTTCTATTTCTTCGCCAATTATAAATTTGTTTCTGTCCGTGTTTCATTTTAAAATATCTATTACTATCTTGTATTTAGATTAAATTTTAAGTTATTTCTATAAATGTTTTGAAAAGGTAAAATACTTGTAACGGTTTGCATTTCTTTGTTACATAATATAAATTGAGCTATGTAATATAATACATTATGAACAAACAATAAGTCATTATGTATACAATATCATTTATTTCACAAAAAGCTTCATCATTTCTCAACAGTCGTAGACGTTTTCACTAGTGTCTTAAGATTGTGGCATTCTGATAGAGAAATATTGAACATTTCTTGTTACATTGTTAGGTAATCAAATGATCATATTACTTTTAAACCAAACTAAAATACGGTAGTAAACCATATTACCAATTCTTCTTTGAGCTAATAAATAGTATATAGTAAAAAATTATGTATATGGTAAGAACAGACAATTAATTTTTTAAGACTGTACCATGTAAAAAGTGGCTCAAATCTATCTATGAATTATTCATTGATGAAATCTAACTGACCTATGATTCTATCCACCATATGTGACAGCACAGTTGAATTTACACTGTTCATCGTTACCACAGTCCGCAATACAAGCACCCAGTGCAATGTAGTCAGCACGTTTGATTATCTCAAGTCCACAGTTGGCTACAGCACACAGTGCGTCACCGCAGTGAGTTATACATAGTCTCTTGTCCACTGAAATAGGTGATCTATTGATGAGTACATAATGTTTGTAAAGGCGGAAATAAGTAAAATAAACGTTTGTTCATCACCTTCTATCAATTATGTTTCATTTAAAAGGTTTCACTCTTATGACATGAATAAATTGAGCTAAGAGAATGTTGATAAATTCTGCATAAGTAGAATGCTAAGATCTTAAAATAGATAATTCATTATAACAAAGTAAAAGAATGAATATATATTTTTATACATATTCAATGGGATGTTAGCGTTTCATCAACCTGTCCCTCTTAAAGATTTGAAATGAGGACTTTCTGCTTCATTACAATATGATTAGTAATCACTACGCGACTAGTAATCATTTAATTTTCGGGACTAATTAAGATGTTTAATTTAAATGATGTTCGGAATAAATTTTATTATTAATTGTATGGGTGAGCCAGAAAGCGACCATACTTTACTTACTAGTTATTACTTATTAATGGTGATCATAGCTTCGGCCTATCCGGATTTTCTGCTATCTAGAACAGTGCTTCTCAAAGTGGTGGGCCGCGGCCCCCTAGGGGGCCGTGGACTGTCTGGAGGGGGGCCGTGGAATTTCGAAAAATTATAAATTTAAGCAATCTAAACCAAAAAAAAAAAAATAGGGGGGCCGCGACACATTGATTGACGTTCCAAGAGAGCCGTGACTTCAAACAGCTTGAGAAGCACTGATCTAGAATGTCTTACTGTCATATTAGTCGAAATCTTATTTTACATTTATTATACTCACACTCTGTAGCTGATACAACAGCCACCAGTAAAACAAAAGCTAACACACAGACGAGTTTCATTTTAGAATGCAGAAAATGGGAAATAAAAATGTTATCAAAATAAACCAGCTGCTCACGAGGCTTTTTATGTGGCTTTGAATTATTTTTCTAAATTAAGAAACCACGCTTCGCCTTGGATATGACAGCACAGTTTGCATTATCTTATGGTCTAACATTATCTTAAACATTAAGATAAGAAATAATTGAACACACGAGAGCTTATTTTTTTTTTATTTATATTACATGCGTAAACTTTTTCTACTATTGAGAGCATAAAAAATGGATTTGATTAAGGGAAATTAAAGAATGAACTCATTACATCATTTGGAGAATTGGTGAAAGAAAGTTTGGTTTTTTATAAAGTTTTTTTTAACTTCACTTCTTGTCTGTTTGTTTGTCTGTTTGTTTGTCTGTCCACGGAAGTTTTATCTTGTGAAACAGATTGGCAAGGGGTATCAGGACAAATGAAGTAACATTCGTTTGTTTTTAGTATCCATACAGGGAAATAGTGTGGGTGGTGGGCTTATTATCACTAGTATCCATACAGGGAAATAGTGTGGGTGGTGGGCTTATTATCACTAGTATCCATACAGGGAAATAGTGTGGGTGGTATATATATATATATTCCAGAGTGACTGTGTTTGGGTGTGGATGCGTACGGGCATTATGTATTATGTGATTGTTTTGTACGCATGACCCCATAATAGTATGAATGGCCAGCTAGAGTTAGGTTGAGAAACTGGACATGTAGCTGGACTGCTAGGACCAGGGGTATAAGGGCGGCAGAGGTCGAACTCTATTGAGACTTGGATTGGTATTATATTGCTGGCAGTCCTAGGCAAGACATAATTGGAAGAGGTCATGTTTATGAGATCTATTTAAAAAAAAATTGTGTTTGTTAATGTTTACTTAAGTATTCAAGTGGATGATGTAATTGTAACCGTAATGCGTGTGTGTGGTAGATCAAAACACTTAGACATACTTAATGGGTCAGTTTGTTTCTACATCAGATTAGTAGGCTCAATATTTGTCACATCTTAAGGAATACAGAAACAGTTTGTTAACTTTTGCTGTTTAAATGTACTGAATAAGCTGTAATTTAAAATTCATCCATTTCTTGCTTGGCTCTTTGATATTTAAACAAGCATTAAAACATATAAAGAAATTATGTTAAGAGGATAATACAACATTTTTTTTATTTTTAATATTTTTTTTTCTATTCGATTTAAAGTAAAAACAAAAACATTATTTTAGTAGACATGAAAATTAAAAAAAAAATTATTGTGCGCTGGAAGTATCCAGGTAAAAATATTAAACAAACTTATTAATGTAATTAAATTGACGAAGTTACAGTATTAATGCGATGTTAATAATCTTGTAGGCATACAGCTCCTGCAATTAAAATAAAAATAAAAATTTAGTAAAAAAAAGCCAACAGCTAGTACATAATTTACATGTTCAATCAATAATTCAATTTTAGGTAATATTTCTTTATTTAGAATTATGTTAAACGATAGTTTGGGATAAGCGATAGTCTTTAAAATCAAAATTAACAGACATAAAAGACACAATATACACGGTTTGGGAAACAAAAATGGCAGCAAAAAAAAAAAAATTGACCGTTTGGTGCACTTCCTTATTACTTGCATTCATCCCTTATGAGCGCCACATCTCTGTTTGCATCTGTTATCTTCGCCGCATGCCAGCACACATGGATCATGTGATGGGAACTCAATGTACTTCTGGATCAGTTCATGACAGTGAGCAGTGCTGCATCGTCCGTTCTCACATATTGCATCACACTTCCTAATTACATCTTCGGATATATAGTAAACAAAACATTGTATTTAAAAAAAAAGTGTTTAGATAAATATACTAAATTTATTAGAATAATTGTTTAAGGAAAATAGCAAACATTCCTTACTTACATTTTTTGGCGCTAATTGATGCTACGAACAGAAGCAATGTAAAAATGAAGGCACGGTTCATTTTTTTTTTATCTTTCAGACTGAGAAATTAGTAAAGCTCTTAAAAACCGAAGATTTCCACTTTGGCGAAGTTCTGTGAATTTTTCTAGTTTAAACTAGGGTATTTATACACGACGCCCTTCCTGTTGGAATGGGACAGACAAGGAAGTCTGTAAATGTCTATCACAAGGACAATACCATTGTATCAAGATAAGATGATAATCATGACTACATTTGTTGATACTTCCCTTAAGATAGCAATATCTCTAAAAAAATGTATATGAAGATTTCATGACCGTATACCGTGAGTGAAAGGATGGACATATAGGGAATGAAAAAAAAAAAACAGATTTCAAAAATTATTTAAGTGTGACATTTGAATTTTTCCACCATTCGTTTCTGTCCCATCTTTACTTTCATTTCGAATCCATATTGAAAAATGTCCAGCAAAGTTAAATTGAAATAAGCAGAAAGTCACTTAACATGAAAATAAAATCTGTATTCTGTTTGTACAATCATTTTGCATGGGTTGGAAGTTTTAAAAAAATCTAGCTTGTCAGGATTTAAATGTGTACATAAGAAATATTTCAACATGCTAAATTATTAAATAACAAAGAGAAAATCTTATAATTTGAAAGATTAATATTTACTTTTGAATTTATTTTTTATACATATATTGTTACTAATTGAAATGAGGAAGAAGATAAGAAACACCTGATGAAGTTATCTGGTCATCATTCCAGAAAATGAAACAAACAGATGACAGAGAGATGTTTCTACACTTCCTTGTTTCAATATTTGAATTTTATGTCTACTCGAACTTTAGTTTTTCTCAAAATCAGTAATTTTATATTCACAATTGTCAGTTGGCTTGATATTCGACGTTAAGTTCAATGGTGTTTTAATATATGACAAGATTTATGCTGGACAATTCTACACATACCAAGCAACATTCCTCAATTCTCTTAAGCTCAGGTGGGTCAGATTCTCTCCCCTTTTTGTTTTACCTTAAATTCTTTGATCTTCAGTTCGTCTTTTTCAGAGCTCACCCCCGGGCGGTAGGAATGCTTCGATTTGCTGCTTCGTCGAATAGTTATCGTTATATTATCTAATTTCGTTTTATGGCTTCGATGACTTTAAGTGATAGTAGGTGTTTATTGGGTTATAATATGTGATAGTAAGTGTTTACTGACTTATAACACGTTATAGTAGGTGTTTATTGACTTATAACATGTGATAGTAAGTGTTTACTGACTTATAACACGTTATAGAAGGTGTTTATTGACTTAAACATGTGATAGTAAGTGTTTAATGACTTATAACACGTTATAGTAGGTGTTTATTTAGTTAGAACTTTGTTTCTTGACATCTTTTCGTTCTCCTTCTGTAATGTCATCTCTCTCTCTCTCTCTTTCTCTCTCTCTCTCTCTCTCTCTCTCTCTCTCTCTCTCTCTCTCAGACATTGAAATAATTCATTCAGCCTGCCTGCTTAGTTAGTTACTTAGCTATCACGAAGTTTCACATATGTCAGATTAAAATACTTGAATTGATTTCTGAAATTGACCGCAACAAGCAACATTTAAAATCATTTCGCTAAACGAATTAGCCAAGTATTACAACCATGAAATAAATAATGTAACAGACATAAGTTTAAAAATCGTTTGATTGTAAATAATGCTCAATACCTGGTGTTATACACTGGGTGCGGTTGGGGGCTTGACATGTCCTGAGACAGAGGCAATTATAATTCTAAGAAAGTCCTTCAGGCCCGTAGCGTGCGGGGGGGAGGCAGGGGACGCCCCCCTGCGTTTTGTCTGGTCCCCTATGCTATTTTGTTCTACTTAGTAAAATGTATTACCTGCCCCCCCCCCCGCTATTGCCTGGCCTCTGCTGTAGAATGCAGGGCCCCTCCTGTAGAATTTTCACGCTACGGGGCTGAAGCCCTTCCACCCCACCACAAATATTTTGCGAGAAGCCCCCCCCATCATAGTTATTAGTGACGCCATTGAGCATTGCTTACATAAATGTCGCCCCTAATCTCGGCACGAAATGTTAAAAATAATGTAAAACTGTATTACTTTATTTCAAAACTTGAATTTTTGTATGTTTATTTTCGGCCCAGAAAATTGGTTTCCAAGACTTTAAATAGAAGAAGAAAGAAAAAATAATAATGCATTATCCTTTCCTTATCATGCACGCTATTAAATGTGTTTAATGTTTAGTTTAATTTTATTGGTGTTGTTCAAAGTACACATTATTACTTATCAGCTACTTTGAAAACCTTTTTTTTTTTGGTCTGTGTAACAGTTTTGAAAAGTATAAAATTAAACTGGCTAGAGAAGAGAAACTAAAGTGGCAATGAAATTTGTGCACGTTTCTTTTAATTAACGACAAAAGGGGAGATAAACAAAATGTACAGATTTGTATGTCTCGGTGTTCTCATAATATGTGCTTTTTCATATGCAAGGGGAGGTAAAAAAAAATAGTCTAATAACGTTTTAAGGAATATAGAAATTGGAATTATTATTACATTATATTATAATTTATTTGGTAATATAAGTAGCTTTATTTATAGTAAATAATATACTGATATTTTTTAAGGAATTTTTTAATGACGTATAACAGCATACAAAGATGGCGGCCTACGGAAGCGATATGAAGACGAGTGCTTCTTCCAGTGTCTGACCAGCCCTGACCTAGATTGCCATGACAAGTGTATGGGGTTCATCATACGACAGTTCCAGTTCATGTATGACCCTGAATGTACCCCTAAGTGTGGAGATGACGAGGACTGTAACATAAGATGTCGCAACCTTGACCTTGGCAGATGAATATGTTCGTTTTCAATTTGACGAAGTCAAAAAATTTGAATCCTGAAATTTTTTTAAAAGTCACAAAGCTACAGATAAGATATCTCTAGGTCCTTTGAAATCAGAGGCGCAACTAGACCAAACTTTCAAGGGGAGGGCGGGTGCAAAATACCACCTGTATTAAAAAATCACATTATTTATATATTTGTATTTTATTTTAAACAAATTTGGTCTAATCTTTTAATTTTTTTTTATTTCGGAGGGGGCAAAAGCCCCCAATGCCCCCTCCCCCCCCTTAGTTGCGCCACTGTTTAAAATTAAAAGTAAAAAAGATATATCTAAAAAATAGAATCATTTTGACTTTGTTAATTACATTTATTTAATCTGATTTTTTAAAACAGTAGAATATCCTGTCATGATTATGGAACGTAATTAAATGGTTTTATTTGTTTTATTTGTTGTTGTTTTGTTTTTTTTTGTTTTTTTTTTTTTGCATTTTTAGATTACCGATCTATTTTTTATATTTGTATTTTCTTATTTTATCCCTAATCAGTTTCTAAAATAAATTGGACGTGTAAGCAGCGGATTACTACAAGAGGTGACTGTAAGCCAGGCCCGTAGCGTGCGAGGGGGGGGGGCAGGGGGCCGCCCCCCCATCCGCGTTTTGTCTGGCCCCCTCTGCTTATTTGCTCTACTTAGTAAAATGCATTACCTGCCCCCCCCCCCCACCCCCCCGCTATTGCCTGGTCCCTGCTGTAGAATTTTCACGCTATGGGGCTGCTATAAGCCGAACAATCTTGACATAAGCAATAAAGTCTTCTTAAGTGTTCCCCGATAAAACATAACTTCTTTGTGTAAAGATCTCATTGCTCTTACCACCCTTCATTTCTCAATAGGTCGGGTCACTTTTTCTTTTAGTGTCATTGACGATACAAAACTTTTTTTTTTAAAAGGGTACTTAAGAGAATATCATACACCCAGTGGCGCAACTATTGAGTTGCGGAGGAGGGGGGGCAAAAGTATTATATATAATATTAAGGGAACCGAAAGGGGGTTGGGGGTCGTCTGTACATCTTAAGATTCCAAATATGTGAGTTTTGCCCTGTAAGTGCTATGAATCTTTATCAGGTCCAGTTGTGCGATTGTGCGAGGTCCCTGTAAGGATGGGATGAAATCTCTTAGATCCTATAAACCACCAATGGAACGGTTTTTAATGGTGCCCTTCTTTCACCCCTCACTATAGACGATAGTGCAATGGCCATGGAGGCACCACGGGAGATATAGCGGGGGGGGGGGGGTCTTTTTAGCCGTGACCTAAAATATCCATTTGGTCTTCACCGGAGATCGAATCAGGGACCCTCAGTCGGGTGCTTTAAAACATGAAAATCCGCCCACCTGTTGTGCAAGTACCCAAGTCCATTCAGCTTATAAAAATAGACGGGTACTTGATATTAGTTTGAAAAAGCGACTTGGCATCTCGCGTAGTCTCATTTTATCCAGCTACCCCCCCCCCCCCGTGCACATCCTCTGCCTCGCTCTCTGCTCGTTTACACCATTTTGAGTTTACATTTAATTAATACTTTTTCATATTTACCTAGCTGCTCCTGGTCCAATCTTTCTTTTTAAATTTAACTATGCAATTTGCTACCCGGGAGTAAAAAGTTTTGCCAACCTCTGATATGCGCTTATAACAACTATAATTACAAAGAAACAAGAAACAATTAGTAAAAATGATTAGGGCACAATCTTTTATAAAGTCGTTCAATCCGGCCTTGGCTATACGTGATTGTCCTTTTGTCACCCAAGGCCAATATGTAGACAGTGAACAATATACCTAGTTCATTGAAGGTGAGAGACGACGAAGGGAATGGTGAAATGGCTAAATGTATGTATAGCAGAACATTAAACAAAGCTGAATTTTAAGGGAAACAACTCGTGTCCATTGACCGAAATTAAATGCATTATCCCTCTTCGGAATAGTAAATTCCCAATCTTTGGTCATAAAATAAACACTTTAATAAATGTGCAGGCATTAATGCTTTCATAAAAAGACCGAAATATACACTATGAGATCCACTAACATGCCCTACAAATTACAAAGTATGTCATAAACTATCATTGAAAATGAAGCAAATAAAATCTACTTCTCTTAATTCACAACAAAGCTCAGGCTGTTTTTTTAAGAATTAAATTAACCTAACATTAATTGTAGTAGGACTTAGTCTTTGGCTCCATCAGAACAGGATTAACTCTCTGTCGCATATGTAATATGCAAAAAAAAAAGAATATTTTAAACATTTGTCATGTGTAAAAAAAACAGAAATGCCACTGATCTATCTACCTTATTATATCATAAATGAACTTTGAACCTGCTGGATCAATAGAAGCAGACCATCTATATAAATAGTAACGGGGTGGGTTCTGAGTTAAATCCAAAGATAGAATTAATACAAAAGTATTCCAGTTTAAAAAAGATCAAACGTAGACAATAGTAATAAAAATCTTGAAATAAATCGGATATGTCCGAAACCAGAAAATAACCTAGCTTACTGATCAAATCAAAGGGAATATGCAAAGGTTTGATAGGGAACAGCTAGTATCATCTATGGCTAGTATAGTATAATATTATCCGGAACGCGCGATCCTAAAATTGATCGTTTTTTTTTATCGATTATTTAGGAGTTGTGCAAGTATGTGGGAGTATGTGGGAGTCTAAGGGAGATTGTAATAGTATTTGGGAGTCTATGGGATTATGTCGAAGTCTATGGTAGTCTATTGCAGAATGTGGGAGCATTGGAGTCTATAGGAATATGTGGGAGAATGTGGGAGTATGTGGAAGTCGATGGCAGTATGTGCTCCAACGTATTCCCATAAGCTCCAACATATTGCCATAAGCTCCCACGTATTCCCATAAGCTCCCAGTATTCCCATAAGTTCACAAATATTCCCATAAGCTCCCATATATTCCCATAAGCTTTCACATATTCGCATAAGCTCCCACATATGCGAATAAGCTCCCACATATTCCCATATGCTCCCACAAATTCCCGTAAGCTCCCACGTATTCCCATAAGCTCCCACATATTCCCATAAGCTTCCGCGTATACCTATACGCTCCCACATATTTCCATAAGCTCCCACGTATTCCCATAAGCTCCCACATATTCATATAAGCTCCCATATATTCCCATACGCTTTCAATATTCACAGAATGCTCCCACACATTCCCATAAGCTCCCACATATTCCCATAAGCTCCCACATATTCCCATATGCTCCCACATATTCCCATAAGCTCCCACATATTCCCATATGCTCCCACATATTCCCATAAGCTCCCACATATTCCTATAAGCTCCCACATATTCCCATAAGCTTCCGCGTATACCCATGAGCTCCCACATATTCCCATAGGCTCCCGCGTATTCCCATAGGCTCCCACATATTCCCTTAAGCTCACACTTATTCCCATAAGCTCCCAATTATTGTCATAAGCTCACACATATTCTCTTAAGCTCCCACGTATTCCCATAAGCTCCCACACATTCCCATAAGCTCCCACATATTCCCATAAGCTCCCACATATTCCCATATGCTCCCACATATTCCCATAAGCTCCCACATATTCCCATATGCTCCCACATATTCCCATAAGCTCCCACATATTCCCATAAGCTCCCACATATTTCCATAAGCTCCCACATATTCCCATAACATGGTAGTGTCCAGGTTCGATTCCTCTCAGGAATATTTTTTTTTTAATTTTTATTTTAGAATGTATCCTTTTAGTTGCTTTAAGGAAAAGTAACTAATTAGATCTCTTAGACTTTTTTATTGAAATAATTTATCCTTTAGGATGTTGTAAGAAAAAGAAACAACAATTAATTAGGTAATTTTAATTTCGTTCATAACTTAAAAAAAAAGTATTTTGAAAATATGTATCAAAATCGAAAGTCCCGCCGGGCCCTAGCTCGAGGGGAGCCCCCAAATTATTTTTACATAAAATATTAAGTACATAATCTCATGTCATGGAATCAAATGTCAAAATGCAGGAGCCCCATTAGAGACCAAGCCACCGGGCCCCCAAATCCCTAGGTTCGGCACTGACTTTACAACAGTCTATCTTTATGCAAAGGCTTTGCAGGTTACGGCTAGTAACACATAAAACTTGTTATTACCTTAAAATAGATTGGTTATTTCCATAATTAATGGAATTTTTGCTATTGTATATATACTCATGATACTGGCTCATACTTCTTTAAATTTGAGCGCAAAAATTGCAGCACTCAGGTTATCAACCTGTTACATTTGATAAATGAAAGTGATATGTTAGTCGGGTATCGACGGATGAGGCTTTGCATGCTGACCGTGTTACGCGTACCATAGGTTAGTCACCAATGCCCTAGACGAAACAATGCAATACAATAAATGCATAATACACACCAACACTAGTTGGGGAAAAAGAATGCATCAATAATACAGAATTAACACTGACAGACATCCTAAATGCAATAATACAACTCTGCAAAACAAGATACTGGTTCCGGACGAAATGGCAGCAGAATTCTACCAACACTTCACGACATACATAGCCACACTACTTCTATAAACATGAAAAACACACAAAACATGAACTCTCAGACTCAATGAAGGAAGTATACATCACACTCTTACCAAAAGGAAATGTACCAACAAGTAACAATATCCCTACTCAATAAAGACTACACAATCCTCTCCAAAGCCTTAGCCAATAAACTAGCTACACAACTACCACCAATTATACACACAGATCAGCAATGCAGCGTCAGATGCAAACCACACACACTACATTAGCGATTTAATACATTACACACAGAACCAGAAAAAAACATTGAGAAAATATCACAATAAATTAACAAAGTATCACACAGACACATTCCTGAGGCGTAGTGAGGGGTGGACAAGGGGAACAACATGCTCCGGGTGCTACTCACATAAGGGCGCCAAATGATATATTTTACCTATAATATTATATGGTTTTCGAATGGGGGACGCTAAAAAGGTTTTACAAAGGTATTGTGCCTCGAGCGCGAGTTAAACTCGTTACAGCACTGACACATACCTACACAAAATATCACACACATAAATACACAAAATATCACAAACACAAACCTATACAAAATATCGCACACATAAAACTATACAAAATATGACACACACATACCTACACGAAATATCACACACATAAACGTACACGAAATATCATAAACACAAAACTATACAAAATATCACACACATACCCACATAGAATATCACACAAACACATAAGTAAAAAATATCAAAAATGCAAATCTATACAAAATATCACACACACACATACCTACACAAAATATCACACACACATACGTACATAAAATATCACTCACACAAACCTATACAAAATATCACACACACATACGTACATAAAATATCACTTACACAAACCTATACAAAATATCACACACACACATACCTACACACATTATCACACACAATACCTACACAAAATATCACACACACATACGTACACGAAATATCACATACATACCCACATAAAATATCACACTCATACCCACATAAAATATCACACTCATACCCATATAAAATATCACACACATACCTACACGAAATATCACACACATAAATACACAAAATATCACACACACATACGTACAAAAATGTCACACACATCCCTACACAAAGTATACAAAAAACAAACTTAGGGACATGCTTCTGTCAACGGATATACACGATATACCACACAGTAGGATCTACTACGTAGTAGGATATACCACGTAGTAGGATATACCACGTAGTAGGATATACTACGTAGTAGGATCCTGCTAAACCATACACTCACATAAACTTTCAAGGGAAATCAGTAATACAGGGATGCCCACTATCACCAATGTTACTCATACTAGCTTTAGAACGAGTCCTCAACAGCGTCAGACACAACCCACAGATAAAAGCCATTAAGACACCAAACAACATAGATAAGAAACGCATATGATAAGCAGATGGCACATCATTCCATTGGTGGCGAACCTATGGCTCGAGTGCCATAGTCGGCACGCAGAGCCTAATCAGTCGACACAAGACTAAAATAACACTTCCTTTAATTTTTATTGAAATGTTGGCACTTTGCTATAAATAAGTGGGTTTTTTGTTGTTTAAATTTCGGGCACACGGCCCCAAAAAAGGTTCACCACAAATGTAATACGAACACTCAATCGACGCAACATTAGATACACTACACAAATGTGACAAAGGCAGCGGAACATCCAACAACAACAAATCTAGTATAATTCACTTAGACAAAAAAACCAATCACAACATACGAATAAAGTTATTCAAACACAAAATATCTTACACACAAAAAAAATAAATAAATACATTCTAGGAATAACTTTCTTTACATCATCAGACAATCACACAAAACGGAAAGATACAATCTGACAGTTGGAAAACAAACTTAGATTGTACAAATACTTGCGCACGCATATTTTCAGCTTAGAACTGTCATGATACCAACTCTCTCTCCGTCATTTCCTGAACATACTCTACAACCCCCAAAAGCACCTCTGCAGATAAATCAATTAATTACAGTCTTCATCTTCCAGAACACACGACATAGCCGCAGCGCATCTCTACTAGCACAACACAAACTACAAGGTGGAATCAACTTACAGCACATAGAAGTAAAACACAAGCACAATGTGTTGGGTATCAGGTATAGGGGACTAGCAACACAAAAAATAAGACAACACCCCTTTGCAGTTTACTACATTAGGTAAAGACTGGACCCATTTCCAAAGACAAACAACAACACATCACACTACGCAGGAGCCAAACTATTCTCATTCTACCCACAGGCGAACAAAATACACCATATCCAAACATATAACTTATCAGACAGACAAACAGACACATACAACACATAATTCGCTGGTGTTGGTATACCGGCATCACAGACTTCATAAAATCATTCGAAAACTTACATACTTCAGAAATAATAAACTAACAGAAAGAAATCACATACGGACTCATACAAAATGACACCGATCTCTAACAAGGACCCGTACCACCTCTACTATATCAGATGGCAGAAATATACACTTTCATACTCTGCCCCGCTATACAAGAAACAAAAAGAACACACTACAGTAACTTATACAGACAACAGTGCAAACACAATAATAATTAGTCACAGACAGAGCAATTACACTAAACACCACCCCAAACAGTACAAACATCAGCAAGACACAAACATTATAAACATACTAATCTTTGCAACGTACAGACAGTCAATATGGGACGCTAGACCAGACAGCAAACACTGACAGCGCGAAAAACAACATTTACTGACGACAAGACAGACACATTTCTCTCCACACGTAACTTTAACAGAAGAACACAAGAAATAAAAGACATTACATTTAAACCGCCTTGTCATAAAAAATACTGTTATTTTACTCGCATGTGTGTTTATAAAGTTCATGTATTGAACTGCTCATTACTGATCATTTTATAGTTACTCAAAACATAATTACACTAGCTGTACCCTGCAAAACCTTTGCTTATAGTTATATTCCCTAACTTCCTACTTTCGATATAACGCAGAAGCGAGACCACCATTATTTATATAGATTATTTCATAGACATTTATCCCCGGCTCTGCAGAAATTTTTTTTATCTTCGGCACTGGTTTTTTCTTAAATCGAGCACTGCTCATCTCCTGATTGAAGGAAATCATTAAAGTAATGGAATGAGATTTTTCCTCCCCACCATAGCTGTGAGTGTATTAAGTCTGCAAACAGTTCATTAAGTCTGCAAACAGAAAACCCCCAAAAATTTGATGCGGCTGAACACACAAGTATTTTAAAATTAAAAATTTCTCTGTGGAGAGGGAATTAAAAAAAAAAATCATCACACTATACCTTCAATACCCCATACCCTTTTCACTACCACACCGTCTAATGACGTGGCAAAGCGGAAATGAATTGATGAGGGAGATGAAAACAAACACCACATATAAACTTTTTGCAACCAGGGCCAAACTCAGGATTTAAGGCCACTGGGGCAGCCTCTTTGTGGCCCCTTGCATTTTTGACGTTCTACATCATAACATGAGATAATGTACTTAATATTTAATGTAATAAAATATTTGGCCCCCTTAAGCTGGGGCCCGGGGAGACTTTCGAATTTGGACCCCTTCCCTAGTTACGCCTCTGTCTGCAACAGCAGAGAGTTTAACTGCTACCAGAAGTGAAAAAAAAATGTTTCCTTTGGAAGAAAAAATAAATATAATCTAATAAATCTGTAAAACTCAAATTTGTGTGTAAAAATATCCAAATTATTTGTATTTATTTAACAAGTCTCTTATGATTGGTTTTTATATGTATACTTAAATAATACTTAAATAATTACCTAGAGCGCTACCATCATCTTTCGAGATGGACGGATGCCTTCTACTACTACTACTACTACTTAAATAAACTTTCGAAATGTGGGATTTAAAAACGGATTCAAACCAATGATGACAATATAAGGGTGAATTAATCCGCAAACCATACTGAGATTCCTTCTGTCTTGTTTTTTAAAAAAAAGGCCAGTACAGATGCAGTGGCGTAGCGAGCTTAACTCGCAACCAGGGCGCCCCCCACATTCAAAAACCATATAATATGTAAAATGTACCATTAGGCGCCTATTTTTGAGTAGCGCCTTGGCATGATACCCCTTTGCCCCCACCCCCTCGCTTCGCTTACTATGCAGATGGAGGTTATAGGTGTGTGTCCAAATTGGTATCCGGGCAAACCTCCCCCGCCATTTATTTAAAGATTGTGACATCACATGTGCACTTCCTACCACAGCCGACTCGCTTAAAATACAAAGAAATAAAGGCAAAGAAAATATTTTTTTTTTAAAGTAACTTTAGAATTATTTGCGAGCGATTTTACCGTCTCATTTCGGTTGATACACATTAGGACGCTAAGACCGTTACATTAAAGATATTAAAGAATCATTTATCTCGTGCGAGGCATAATCAAATTCTAAATCGCCACTACAGGCATAAGTTAATTTCCCCTTAGTAGGATCCTTTATTTATACCATGAATCATGATTTATATGTTTCATCAATTTATCATAGAAAGAAAATCGTTTACGCGATCTTCAGATTCAAAATTATGACATTTTTAACATTATCAGTTGACTAGTATTTTAAATGAGGAAGCGAAAATTGAGTGAGAAGCAGACGAAGCAAAGTAACATAAAAAGAAACTTTTCAAAGATGGCAGTGATTCGGTCAAGGACATTCAACTAATCAGTGACTGGTATGCCCTACTAGTCTAGTAGTTGACTGTAAAATCTAGAATGAAATATCACCATACTTCAGTCCATCATTTAGGCCTACTCTTTCCCTACATTATGGTGTTTTCAGTTTTGAGAGATGTCCTTATATTTTATCTGTTTTAAGTGACTTTAGCTAGTGCACTTGGCAAAATGTAAATTTATTAAAACTGTATTCCCTGTTTACATTCTCCTGTAGGCTTTTTAAAGTCTATATTTAATTATTATACACTCATCTCCAGGGCTCGATTTACCGCCGGAGACCTGTCATACCCGGCTCTGCTTTAGCTTATGTATCTCAGCCGGGGATGAGATCATAGACATTTATCCCCGGCTCTGCAGAAATTTTTTTATCTGATCTCGAGCACTGTTTTTTTTCTTAAATCGAGCACTGCTCATCTCCTGATTGAAGGAAATCAATAATCCTCCCCACCATAGCTGAGAGTGAATTAAGTCTGCAAACAGTGCATTAAGTCTGCAAACAGTGCATTAATTCTGCAAACAGTGCATTAAGTCTACAAACAGTGCATTAAGTCTGCAAACAGTGCATTAAGTCTGCATACAGTGCATGCAGATCGGGCTCACAAAGTTGGCTCACAAATTAACTGCCACAAGTCACATATTAGTTTATTTAGTTCTGTCTTTTGCATATGGCATGCAAATTAATATCTATAATAGCTTAATTTATCCAAGTGTAAAATCGTGTAATATTTGTCATATTGACTCTATAACATCATGCTTAGTGTTTTGGTTTTAGAATAAAATATTTTTCTCTTTTTTTTTTTTTAACAGAAGTTAATAAGCATGCTGTATGCACTTATTTTTAAAAATGCCAAATTCAAGAAACACTTTTTTGTCTAGTTTATTGATGCTTTTTAGGAAGCCAGTCAGTGCAACTGTTACACAGACCTTTGTGTCAATAATGACTTATATAAATGTAATATCAAACAGAAGAAAAAAAAAAGTAGGGTAAGTAGATAAATAAAATAAATTGTGTACACAGGATAAGCAGATTACAATGAACATTTTATTTACAGATGGCATGTTAAATGAAGATAATGCATTATGTTATGCCCAGTGTTCTGGCCCTGAGACAATAAGGCACATTACTCAACATGCTGTTTCAATATGTCTACAGATTTAACCAGTCAGCATTTTTCTGATGAATTCCTATTTGCATAGCATCATGCAGAGGCGTAACGAGGAAGGGGGATCCAAATTCGAAAGTCACCCCGGGCCCCCCAGCTTGAGGGGGCCTATTGCACATTTTTTACATTAAATATTAAGTACCTATTTCATACATCGTGATATTGAATGTCGAAATGCAGGGGCACAATACCTTTTTAATATCTTTTAGCGCCCCCCCATTTGAAAACCATATAATATTATATATAAAATATACGATTTGGCGCCCAATTGTGAGTAGCGCCCGAGGCCTGATGTCCCCCCTGCCGCCCCTCGCTATGCCTCTTGCAGCAAAGTACTCTAAAAATAAAATAAGCAGAATCTGCACCAATCATACAAATCTATCAGTGTTACTGGCATTGCTTGGGAAGATAGATGGCCATGTGACTCTTGAAAAGATTTCTAATGTTTATGCCGCCCAACTATATTCTGAGAGATGGGGCTTGTAAGAATAACATGGTTATAATTGGTGCCACCTAACATATTTAAATCAACATATTTCATCCATCATAAATTATATTTCATCCATCATAAATTATATTTCATCCATCATAAGTCATATTTTATCCTATTTCATCCATCATAAATTATATTTATCCTATAACCCTTATAACTATTTTGTGTCTAGAATTGTAACAATAGTAATTTTTTAATCCTTGTTGAAATCAAAACAGATAATTATTTAATCGTTTTTTTTGTCTGCTGTAGTTTCGGTTTAAATGACAACGGATCTGACTGAGTAGTGGTGTATTTTGTGGACTATCAATGACAGAGCTGAATGTAATCTGTAGATAGTATTGAAAGTCTAATGTATAACAATCAATACTGTTTAAGGAACAGGTGGAAAATCTCAGAGTAAATATTAACTTTATTACTGGGTAAAAAAAATGATTTTCTTTCTTCAAAATTTAGTATGTACTTGATATAATATAGTAAACATAATTTAGTAAATCATTCAATGATTAATTGTGTCAAAGTCACCTACTAAACTTTTGTTCACAGAGGTGTCTATTTCTATTCAAAGTTAAAGTAATATTTTCTGTGTAGAACATTCAATGACAGACAGACATACATGCAACTC